>JABFQI010000295.1:0-12489 GCA_022816925.1 Trichacis sp. ZL-2020 | reverse complement strand
TTCGCGACAGTAAAATAGCGCAGGGAGGGAGGGTTTTCGTCAGCTCGTCATGGAAGTCGTGGCCCAACAGCGGCGCTTTTCCCTGTTTTCTTCTCCCACTGCACCTGCGAGATTCGAATGTGCGCGCGGCCGCGCGCGCATCTCGTCGGGGTTCGCAAAGATGGGATGACCCACCAATGTTTCTCTCTTTCTCCCATCCATATGTTACAATTTTAAATTTGAAATTCTGCGTTGTTTACACTTGAAAATTTATATTTGAAAAAAAATAACAAACCTAATCCATAACAACAATAAAACATAGATAATAATTCAATATATATACATAACACATTTCAAGTACAATAACAATCGACATATTGTAATGTCTTTCACGAAATCCATAGTCGACTAATGTAACTTCTTCCAGAGTTCTACAACTCTGTAACATTTTTCAACTCCATACAATTTCAATAAAACATACAACTTACGAAAAAGCTTATAAACCGAATTGGAACATTTTGAAAAACGTTACGACTTTTTGATAAATCCATAAAATATCATGAAACCCAATAACATCTTGAAAAATGCTAGGGTAACAGTCGGCTCTGACGGCTTTTGCGAAAAATTGTTAAAAAAAAATTCAAAAAAATAAAAAAATGCTTGTTTTGGGGAGGGTATGCTAAAACAAATGGGGGAAGACAGTTTTGACAACATTTTTAATTGTTATCAACATAAAAAATAGCAACAAAATTCGTTACCTGTCAGTCGATTTTTACGTGAAACAGCAAATTTTCCTTCACAAAAGTATTTTAATAACGATTTCGATAAAAATGAAAAAGTGCAAAAGTGTTCGCGAGCTGTGAAAATAGTAGAAATTATAATGAACAATGTAAATGAAAAATCGTGACAATCGATGTTACGTTGGAAGAGCGATTGAATCGGGCAGTCGCGATGTGTTTTTCAAAGTGAAATAGGGCACTCTATGAGGAAAAAAAAGTGCCTGCAGGGGGCAGGTAAGTGGATCTCAACTTGTACAATTAAAAAATGTTTCTATGTAGTCCAAATGGATCTTGAAATGTTAGGTGACGTTACGCTGTTCTTACCCGTACGACCCGTTCACCCATCCCAACATTTTTCGCAACGAGAATTTTAGGGTTAGTGACGCACTGTAGCAACAAAAACCAAATTAAAGAAAAAAAGGTTAGGTAAGGTTAGGCTATATTGAGGGGGGGGGGCAGAGGGCCCCTTGGGGCCCGGGAATATTAAAAGTTTGAATGGGCTCATATTTTTTTTGAATGCAAATACCTTGCGATGAAATAAATGAATAAAACACTTTTGATATTCCCGGGCCCCAAGTGGCCTTCTGCCCCCCCCCCCTCAATACTGCCTAACCTTACCTAACCTCTTTCACGCCAGCCGGAAACTCGGATTACCTGACTGAAAAAGGCCGTTATTAACGATATTCACCTTCCCGAGGTACCCCCTATTTAATTCTATTTTTATTTTTTCATTTACTTATTTTTTGTTAATAACATTTAAAATTCATGCAAATTTTGGCATGCGCGACATATGTATGACATCCTTCACTGAAAATAAGCTTTTTTGCATTTTTTGAATTTTATTTATGCCCTTTTCCGTTCCGGACGCCAAACTAAACAATTACCAAGTGCGTCCCTAACCCTAAAACTCTCGTTGCGAAAATGTTTCACACTTTTTCCAATTTTTTTTCGAAAAAACAAGATTTTAAAGTGCCCACAGCTACAGTGTTTTTCATCAACGTCGATTTTATCTAGATGGTACTTTTTACAATAAAAAATATACATATTGATAATCAAAGATTCACGACAAAATCAATACTTTAATGTTTACAAGAATTATAAAATCGCAATAACAACATTTTTTTTCAATGTAATCGTGAGAAATAATCATTTTTCTTCGTTCTGTTGCGATTCACTGTACGGATTATATAAGTTCCCTATGGCTCGCCACATTTCATGAATCCTTGTTGATAAATCAGGAAAAGCCCGCAGAAACAAAAATTCGCCTAAATATTCCTCAAAATGGCTGTCCTTCCGGCCATATTGCGGGACCTTTCATTTCACGTTCCGCCAACTCCGTTCTATGTTTCGGGTATGCGCGCCAGTGACCGGATCAACAAAATTTTCGGAGTGGTTGACTTTTTTATGGACGTACCCCTCTTTCTCCAAACATTTATATGATCCCCAACAGTCTGAATAAATGGTTGGCCCGGAGCAATTTTATCCTTTATAATCGGTATAAGTGTCTCAATTGTCCGATTTTCTACATCGCAAATGAACATTTTTTTTGACACTCGTTCGATCCCCCCGAAGATCCATTGGCCATCCACAATACGCCCTCTATTGTATTTTCCATGACCCATCTTGGACTCGTCGATTTCTACTTCGACGTCTACCCCTCCAATCATGCCTTCTGAATTCCTGAATGCCCAATCGACCATCACCTCCCTCACAAAATTGCTCCAATCGCAAACAGTTTCTCTACTTATTTCAATTTCTTGTTGTAGCGTATCTGTTCTTGGCCGATTTACAAGTAAATAATACACTACAAAACGCGCGATTTTATCCATGCTTAGAGTAGCGTTCGCAAAAAAAGTGTTCGTCAAAAAACTGCGTTTGAAATTGCATTTAATTACTCGGGTACCTTTTTTACCCTTAATAACTTCTAAATTTCTTTGGCATCGCCAAAATCGATAGCAATCGAAAATTTCATGTTCCGCAACGTCATGTTTGCTTTTTTTTATGATGCTCACAGTACACGCATTGGCACATTTTGGACACTTGATTGGGCGGCTTTCAAGTGGGAGGCATCCGTGGGCAATCAAAAAATTTTCTACATCTTTGGGAGACAATCTTGAAAATTTCGAAGCCGTCATTCGGCAATCTCCCGTGCACAAGTTATTGTCCATCGCAAAATCTTCGAATAAAAAAGAAAAAATTATGAGTTCTCGTTACGAATAAACGCTTACTGATATTAATTTTTATAGTTTGTTAATTATCGGTAATAACTTACCACAGTCTCTCAGCAGAAAAATATACGGAATGTGCCAACAATATTATTGGAAACAAATTTTGTTATTTTCAACGGAATTTTTAACGAGTTGGCTAAAGCGAATATTCACCCGCGGAGCAGACGCCAAACGAAAGCACGTGTACTTGCGAGTCGGAACAAGTTGAGATCCACTTACCTGCCCCCTACAGGCACTTTTTTTTCTCATAGAGTGCCCTACTTCACTTTGAAACACACATCGCGACTGCCCGAGTCAATCGCTCTTCCAACGTAACCTCGATTGTCACGATTTTTCATTTACATTGTTTATTATAATTTCTACTATTTTCACAGCTCGCGAACACTTTTGCACTTTCTCATTGTTATCGAAATCCTTATTAAAATACTTTTGTGAAGGAAAATTTGCTGTTTCACGTAAAAATCGACTGACAGGTAACGACTTTTGTTGCTATTTTTTATGTTGATAACAATTAAAAATGTTGTCAAAACTGTCTTCCCCCAATTGTTTTAGCATACCCTCCCCAAAACAAGCATTTTTTAATTTTTTTAAATTTTTTTTTAACCATTTTTCGCAAAAGCCGTCAGAGCCGACTTTTACCAATGCTAGGACCTTCTGTAACATTTACAATCACAATTCGAATATTCTGAAAAATACAGGAACTTTATAGAACCTTCTCGAACATTTTTAAACTCAATTACAAAATTCTGAAAAATCATACAACTTCCTTCTTCACTTTTAAACTTCATTAAAAAATTCTGTAAAATATCCGCGAATCACCCAGAGGATTTACAAACTTAATTATAACATTATCTACACTTCTCAAACTTTACAGAAACCTTTACAGACGTTCTGCAACATCCCCGTAAAGTATTTATGAACCGAGTTTTCAATTGCACGATATGAAACACCCTGCAACAATTTGAAACATTCATTTACTCCATCGTACGAATACAATTTTTTAAAATAAATATTTATCGTTGAGCAATAAAAAATTTCACCGTGATTGTTTCTTGTTCTGTTGATATTTCCAAAGCAACAACAGAACTTTACTACTTATTTCGTCTCCATGATTGAATTTTTGCCCACAAATCAAATAAAACTGCACATCATTCCGTTGTGCAAAACCTCGGGAAAAATGTAAAAAATTGTTTCAAAAATATATAATGCAAATTGAAACTTTTTTTCGTCGTACCTGGACACTGCGGCTCATTCGGAGTAAATTCCCATCATTCTCTTAACGTCATATTTCGCATTGAGCTCTTCTACATACAGCGTATTCCGCTCTGTAAGGATATCGATCGTACATTACTTTCCTGCAGGAATTTTATAATTTATAGGTTTTGAAAATTTTCCACACATACATAAAGTTGATGCTAATAATTTTCAAAACTGTCGATTTACAGAATATGTCAAGAAATACCTTTTAATTATTTTCATTATCAATCCTTCGTAACAATTAATTAACAATTTTAAAAAGTAGAATAATTATTAATAATTGTACACAAGAACGTACCGGGGGCTTATTCTCGGAATGTTTTGCGCATGTAATTTCTTACGAGAAAAAACGTTCAATAATAAGCCCCCCGCACGCAATAGATTTTTTGAAATTGTTTTACAATTTTCAATACAATGAGAACCTGAAGCTCAATCATAAAAAATTTTTAAAGTCTTTGAAATCATTTTTTCGGGGCAATCGATCGTAGAAAATTCTACCATTATTGTCGATAAACATCGTGAAATTGTCATTTTCATCACTCTAACCTTTAAATCGCGACTTCGTCCCGACTGTGAGGCTCTCGCAACAGGAAATATTGTTTGCAGTTTGTTTTGGTACTCTTCACGAATTAACAATAATCTTATCTTTGTATACATAAATATAATATTTTATATCACATTTACCTTTTATCATTATTGAGATATTCATTATTGCAGCGGCACAATTGCGAGGAAGTTTTGAACAGTTTTCAAAATGTTGACATCGGATTGACAGGCACGTCAGTTACATCGATATTTAGGATTCGAAGTCTGTCGTTCTTATTTCCGATATACTGCCGGACGTTTGAATCACGCTGGTGGCATTCAGTAATGAAATTGTTGTACTTCCGATAAAGCAATTCATTTTTGTATCATATTCTTCGTTTTCACTGTGGGTTTGTACGAATTTTAATTTCAAAAGATTGCTACGAGGGACACTGAATACGAAGGAGAGAATTCACATATGATTGTGAGGCGTCCCCTTCCTCTTTCCCGCGACAGAATTGATACTGAATCATTTTCCAATGATTGGATGACAAAAACAGAGTCGTCGCGTCATTACTACGTCACTCGCGCTGCAGTTATCGACATTGTGAATGCGATCGTACGGATTCATTCGACATTACGACGCATCGTCGTATTCACACGAAGTTGTTTGAATGCGACTTTTCCAACAATCCGCATTCGGAGAGGGCGCATCCAACGCGCCGCAATACTTTCTCGTTTGCTGGGAAGTTTCTATTTTTCTCACTTTTTTAACTGTCTTCACGAAAAGTCGCTAAATTGTAGTCTCACAATAACATGTGGACGTATCGATATCGTCTTCATTGAAAATTGCTATTTCTTTACATAGAATGTTGATTCCTCATCTTCCGGAATGTCTAACCATGCAACGTAAATTGAGCAACATGAAAATCATTCCTGAGCTGAAACGCAATCACAACGATATTTTAAACGATCTACCAGATGTCATTTTGAGCAATTGCTCGACGAGACTTGGACAGAGTCTTGAAAGAATTCTCAAACGTTTGTTCCATTCTCTGCCACAATTCAAGGGCGGACGAGTAGTCACTTTCCATAATGAAACGTCTTACATTTCTTACAGACACCACAGGTGCGATCGTTTTTTATATTATTCATAGACAGTTACTCAATGTCAGGCTGCCTCGAGCAAAATTCATGAAATTATTAATAATTTTTCGAATATTGACATTTCAAAGCAATTTCTACCTGGACTGGAATTTTTCGGGATTTAATAATGATCCGTACATTTTCCCATCCTTGGATTTTGAAGCAATTTTCTTAATGTTGGAAAGTTTTTGGGAAAGTTCCTTTCCCGAAAAATATCTGAGAAATTTCAGGAAATTCTACAATTTTCAGTCGATTTTTGCTACTCCAGGAATTTTCGGAACCTGTACGTAATTGATCTTGGTCAATTTTCAGGGATCTTTAGTATGATCCAGAGTTGTAAGGATTTCTTCTTTCATAATTTGCAGGAAATTATTATTTTCCCTACGTTTGTTTGAAATTTTTTAAATTCTAGACATTTCAGGGAATTTTTTGTAAATGCTAGACATTTAAGCAGATTGTACTCACCGTCGGATTTTGAGACAATTTTCTCTATACGACAATTTATTGCAATTTTTTGTTTCCCCTAGACTTTTTAATTAAATTACATTACTCTCAGACTTTTCAGAACTAGTAAGGAATCTAAGTAGAAAAATTTTTAAACATTTTCAGTTACATCCCGAGTTTCGAGGGAATTCTTGTTTTGCAATTTGCAAGTTACACTTCTACCGACTTTAGAAGAATGATTACATTTGGAAGAATCAGTTGAACGTTTGTCAATTCAATTTTTTAAAACGTTCCACTTCAATGACAATAGAGCAGTACATCGTCCAGAATCTTGGCTAGAAGTCACATTCGAGAAATTATTTTGGAAACAGAATGACACATTCCTCGCGTTGCTTCTGTTACGTATGTTTCTTCTCTTGACATGTTACGTTCATTCCGACGATATTTGTAAAACTGACTATAAAAAGACAACTTTTTTAAGTTTGCCATCATTAAAATATTCCGTCTTCCAGAATTTCGTTGTTTTCACAGAATTAAGAATTTATCTGAAAAGAATTTTTACAAAATTAATATCAGCAGATTACATTGTAAGTCATACCCAAGTTAGTACATTTAGAGGGCCCCAGAAAGTACATTTTTAACATTTCCGCTTATCTTCGGGAGTCTTGTTTGCAGGGACATATTTGTTTTGAAATAAAAAAATTAGTTCGTTATTAAAAACCAACTTCACCAAAATTTGAGCAAAATAGAATTACACTCACAATCCACACAATTCAAGAGTCCATTTCCGAATTAGTAATTAACAGACATTTATTTTAAGCCATGCTGAAAAAAATGAGTAGGCAACATTTGGATTTGAAAGTTGTGCGTAGTATTACTCGCAACAATCTCCTGTGAGATATTGTCACACAAAACATATAAAATCATATACGAATATTATTACAGTCGTCAACCATTTTCTTTCAAACTCACCTTTTTTTCAACTTAAATTAATTTTGGAACATCTTAAAAAAATACATTCGTTAAGTTCAATATTTTTGCGTGATCAATCTGCTTTCAATGAAAACAAGTTTTTAGTTTTACAATGGAGACAAAATTATATCGTTTTAATATATCTTCGACGTATCTAGCTGGCAGATGAAATCGTCAATAGCCTTGAACAAAAATTTATAAAATCTTTATAAAGTTTCTCTCGAATGTTCAATTACAATTAGATAAAAATTGACCAATTTTTATTAAAAAAATTCTCTACTCAAGATTCCCAGCTTTTTGACCAACAATTCGTAAAATCTTGATAGTGAGACTTATCCAAACATACTCCCTTCATCTTGAACTTTTCATTCCCAAGTTTTGTTCAAGATCGTTGTCCGAGAATTGATAAAGGAAACCATCAAAAGAATTACCGAATTTCTACCAACGTTTCTCTAAGAGATTTTACCAAATTTGAATCAAGTCTAGTATTACATCCTTTACTGGGAGCTGTTGTCCATAATTTCGCCAACAGTCTCACATTCTGATGTAATTTTTGCGCTGATAATCGACATCGGTCAATGAAGGCGCTTGTTACATTTTTGAGCAACAGAGCTACATGTTGGGCGATTAAACTTGGCTAAAGCTGGTGCGGCGTCCGCTTTCTTTTTTTTATAATGCCCTATAAATTCGACGTTCGATATACTTTTTGTTATTGCAATTTTTCCATGACAACAGCTACACGATAATTCCCTCATCTTAAGAGATTTATTTTTTGAAATTATAAATTTTCATGACATGTTGCATTCATTAATTTTTTATTACTAATTAAACATTTTTGGAAACTGGGGATTTTATTAAAATTTCCCATTATTCAATTCTTCATTCAAGCAAAACTGTTGTACGCATTAATTACTTTACAAACATTTGAAATACCTTTCTTTCGACAAATTATCCGAAGAAAAACTAAAAACTGTACCAAGTGCTCCGAGTCAATGTAATGAAATAAAAAACAATGTACAAAGCTGACATGTGCTCAGAAACAAAGAACTAACTCCACGCACGAATTATTCACCGTGAATGTAAACTACGAGTTTGTACAATTGTGCAACTCCAGATTCAATCTAAACAAATTGAGAAAATTATGCAGCGAACGATGCTTGCAAAATTGACTTTGTTTCTAGTTTTTTTTTCCTTACTTCAATATGTACGAAGTAACAATGTAAATTCGTATTTATATATCTGTGGCTTCCTGGATCAAGAACAACTCCACTGCAACTCCAAGAAGTACTCAACTTTGACGTACGGCTCATTTCATATCGCATTTCTTTACAGTATTGAGCTCTACGTAACATTGAAGTAAAGTTGTTCTTCCGGGAAACCAAAGTTACAATTTATGTATTATCAAAGCCACTGAAAATGATCAATTGAAAACATTGCATGCAATAATATTAATATAAGGCAGTCTTCTGAAATTGTCTTCTCTCCTAAACCACTCTGTATTCTACAGGTGCATCTCACAACATCTTACTGATCTGTAGAATTTTTCGAGATTCTTATGGGCTCCCACAATTTTTTCAGAAATTCGTAAATTTTTTATAAACTTGTTAAACATTTGGGAACGTGATAGAACATCGTGACACTTTCTAGATATTGTCACAATGTATGTACACAAACGTTACAGAAAATTCTAGAACCTTCTGAAACGTCAAAAACTTGATACAATTTTATACAGTATTTTGATACTTTCGATAACTCGCTACAACGTTCTGGAAGATTTTTTAATTTTCTAGAACCAAACGGGACGTTCATCCACATCAGGTATTCATAATGAGTCGTTACTAATAATTATTCTCAACAAAATGTGACGTCTTTCAAATTACATAATCACCGAGTACATTACCGTCCTCGGGGCTTTTTAAATCGCATTTGACGACATTTTCGAAAGTCATACTCTTCACTTCATGAAGTTCATTGAGAAATAGAATTTCGTATTACCTTTTACATATCCAACAAATGACGACTCTGGATGCAAGTTTCTAAGCCGGTGGAAATCGGCATGAACGAAACAGAAATCTGAATTACAAGAAACAACGGAGACTTGAGTTTATCATCGCTGTGTCACTGATTAGTATGCTTCTCAAGATGTTACAACTTGTCCGATATGAAGTTTGCCTTCTAAGCGTAAAATATTATTACGTTAGTGAACATACCATCACTAATGACAATCCCAAGTTATTGCGACTTTTACAACTATTCGTTATATTAATTGTTGGAAAAGGTTTTGCAAATTACAAACCACTGCAAGAGAAAATAAATTTGTCATTCACATGCACTGTAACAATACTCGAGTTCGCAATAGATATTATGCCATATGCAGACGTTGGTTATGTTCGACCACTCTTTAATTTGGACATTATTCTGCAACAAAAATAAACAGCGAGATAAAGAACTCTAACTAACAGTGACAAATGTTCACTTGAATAACTCCGGATTTTTATTTTAGTTGCACATCGAAGTCCTTGGACATGAGATTAATGTTATCAACTTTATAAAAAACGATGCAAGTGTAATGTACAAAATATTTTCATAACGTCCGGCGGAGTACACACTTGAACTGATACTCCACGTTTCGAAGAATGTTCTATTTACAACAGAAAACAGACTTCACGTGCAAAAACTCGATCTCATCAAAAATCACCATTACTCATGTACAGTGCCATTGCAATATGCGCTTCAACGTGAATGTTGCAACTATTACAAAAAGTGCGAAGCATCGAGCTGCTGCCTCCATTGATAACAGAATAACATTTATACTCTCAATGTTGTAAAATAAAGAAATAGGATGGGCGATGTCATTACATCAAAGCCAAACAGAGCCTGAACTTTGGCTTAGAAATGATTTGCGCAGTCTTTCTAGGTGTATAATGCAATACACCGTGATCCTGTCAGTATTAAGGCCTGAACAGCACCCTCGGCATCTAATTGAACGTCTCCATCATTTATTACGAATCACGAAACGTTGTCGTTCTTGACGCAGGCAATGTAGTGCCCACTCATTGCATCTGGAATGTCCTCTTGTTGATTCCTTTCTTTCTCTTCGTTACAAGTACTTTCCAGTGATAAATGAATGACGACACCTCCGAGGGACATTAAAGCACAGCTTTCTTCTAGTCGTATCTCCAGGTTTTTGTTGCAAATGACTCGATTTGTCAGACGCACAGATCTCGATATCGTTCTATCCCAATATGCCCAAGAAATCGTAAGGGTCACCGCCTTTCGTTTCTCATGAAAATATACTTTTTCAATTTGTCCCTTCGTTTCGCGACATTGTGGCCTTCTCTGGAAAAGTAGTGGAAGGGCTAATGTCAAACCGTTCCGAGTTGAGCTGTCGTTTGCTGACACGTGAAGCACTGTTGCGCAGTCCATTCTGAAATGTATATCTTGACATGTGCAACACTTTGTGCGGGACACAGTTGTCATTGAACGGCTGGCTAGTTTCGGCATTTCATTCTATAAGCTAGTTATCATACTCGTGAAAAATTCTGCAGCATCGAATTGCTGGTTTTCTGGGATGCCAGTACTCCTACAGTACTCCCGTACGTGTTACATGGATTGCGAGGCATTTTGCTTTCATTGTCAATCAATTTGAGAAATAAATCTTTCAGCATTGCGTCAACAGGCCTGTTCCTCTCATTTCCTTCTTCGATGATGATTGACCGTAATTCGGTTTGGGCGTACATCACTTGAATGGCACTTAACGCGTAGCAGGTATTGGACTTGACCTACCATCCCTCGAGGAATCCAGCCTCCCATATCCCCCGCGTGAGGCTGTGCCGTCTCGTCGCTCTGCATTTCCGGAGGAACGTGCGACGATGAACATGGATCATTCATGCTGCTCGCCTACGACACGTATTATTAAAAACAAATCCGAAAAATCGGGAATATTCCATCGAGTATTTCAGTAAACCATATTTCTCTCTATTGTCAATTATTTTTTCTTCATTAACTTTTCGCAAACAATAAAGTGACAATTAAACTTCCGGATCGAAGAACAACAAAGCCCTATCGGATTCTGGACGATCTCGCCACGATCGAATTAGCGATCGTGAACGCTCGTCACAGATTGTCGTTTTATACTCGTAACTTTCACGAGGTAAGGAGAATGATAACTATTTGGAGAATCGTAGAGTCACGAAAGATACTGATACTGACTGATAAGTATGAGCTACAATAGGCCGAATCAATAACATTAAACGGCGATAAATCAAAATTGTAAAAATTATAAACATTTAACCTTCATGTTGGCAACAGTGGAGCGCGAAAATGACAGACGGCAATGAAATGTTAACGTATAAATCGCGAGTGCGTCTATAAATACTCGAGCTACCGGCTGAATATTTGCAAAATGCCGTCATTTGTATCGAAAAAAATGTTTTTTAAACACTGAAACAAAATTGCCACACGCGCGTCGACGAATTTCAATGGATTCTTATAGTATTAATGCTTTCGAGTATTTATGCGCGCAATCGCGATGTAACCTTTACCTTTCACGGACATCCATGATCCTCGCGCGTCACTGCTGCCAACATGTTATTTGAATATTTATAATTCCTTACATTTTACTTAATCGCCATCGAATATTATTACATCGGCCAATTCTAGCTCGTAATTATCAATCCGTACGACTGTCTATCGTAACTCTTCCATTTTCCGAGTAATTTTTATTCTTGTTTCGCGTTAAACTTTCGATTTGAAAACGACGATCCGTGAAGAGCGTGCACGATCGCTAATTCCATCATCGCTGCAAAAAATGATGTCCCCTTACGAGACATTTCATGACGCCGTTTTCAAGACGCTATCATCCGTCTTCGAGAAAACATGCTAAAATAAGATACATTCGAAGTAGAGACATTTATTACGTGTCTTTGTGTCTCATACAAAGACACGTCGTAAAAACCTTTTTTTGCAGTGATGGCTCGATACTCCAGAATACACGAAGTTTGGGGTGAGCCACATATTCCGCTACGCTGGAACCGGGGATGGGGGGGGGGGGGTGTTTCGTCTCAGCGTAACGCTCAGATACTAACATACTTACCGAACATAATTTTGTCGTCATCAGCGTAAGTGTCAACATAAGTAAAAATTTGCATCTCGGAATT
>JABFQI010000294.1:0-12501 GCA_022816925.1 Trichacis sp. ZL-2020 | reverse complement strand
TTCATATTCCGCTTAAATAAAAATAAAATTGCTGTCACGTCATTCGATTTCATATACAAATAGTTTTTTGCGTTTTTCTCCGTTTCATCTAAAACTGACTTGACGCCCTTTTTGCCTTGGACGGCAGCGTTGTGATGAGCTGTAATAAAATTTACCATACCATATAGGATTTCGAACCAGAAATGAGAGCTGTGATCGCAGTACTAAGTGGTATGGTAATTTCTTCAATGTTTCTAGTACTTTTCGCTATTACTTTTTTTACAGTGTAACACCACCTGAACACGAAGCGTGACTGACGGATACAGCGGACACGACTTTCGTATTCGTGTAATGAACGTCAATAAGCCTGCCATTTTAGTTTAATTCAATTTTTTCAAAAAAGTGTCATTTATTTGAAAAACTATGAAGATTATCATGCTATCTACATTTTGGCTATTAGAATTATTATAAAACGTGGCAAATGAAATTATCCTCAATAATTTGAGAAGAGAAAAAGTGCAGAAAATCTCTTTCTGCGATAAAAATATTTTGAATCACCTTGTTTTCGCTGCCATGCACATTTGCAGAAAAAAGCAATGCGCACGTCACAAGTGACTCTGCTCACTCGTCTTTTCTACAAAAGCTTCTCTAGACATCTAGTAGAGCTTTCGGAAAGGTTCTACGAAATTTATCGTAGACTTTTCAGAACAGAAAATCTTTTGTAGACGTCTACTAGATCTTCCATTTCTTTGCGGGCGCGCGCAGCGTTTATTTTTCTATCATATCTCCAACCTTTCTTGTAGAGCTTGTCGAATCATGCGTGGCAGTTTTTCTAGGCTATACAGCCAGATACGCTGTAAAAAACATAACAGCATCTATAAGCTGGATGCAAACTGTTTTTTCGGCAATATTTACAAGACGATGACGAAAGTATATGGATCAACGATGTAGATTTCTACTTGAAGAACCGTTTTCGAGCTCGAAGTTTCGTCTCAATGCGAAAAAGTGACGTTAATTCCTACTAAACACGAGAAAAAATCAGCTATTTTTATGGATGCATGAGAGAAATTTAATTTTTCTTTCACTTGGTTTCATTGAGTATGTATCATAACGCTTCAAAATTAGAAATTTTTGTAAATCTACGACTTTGAGGCCATATATAAAAAATTCAGGAGCTAAGGGGGTGGAGGGAAGGGGAAGGGAAGCTTGAAAATTGGGTATCGCATATTCAATAAATGTAAAAATCATAAAATTGCGGACAAAGTGAGAGAGAGATTAAATTTAATCAAAAAATTATGAACGTCTTTTATGAACGGCCTTTTTTGCAAGTATACAATAGTTTCCGAATTTCACATATATCGAAATAATCAATTATTTGCAGAAATAATTCGCTAATTATATAATGAATAATTGGCAGTAATTTACAAATGATGCGAAAATTATTCACCAAAAACTGGAAACATTATTTCGCAAATCCCTACTGTTCTATACAATTTATTCAAAATAATGTGAATTTTCGACTCCATGTAAATATTCAATGTTTTGCAAGTTTTGCGCTGTTTGTAAATTTTCAATTTCAATAGAATATTGCATTTTTTATATTTCGAATTTTTTACAGATATATAGCTCTGATGAACTTCACTCTTCATTATTTGCATTCAACTCTTTTTAATTAATTAAAAAATTTATTTACTAGAAACATCAATAACAATACGCTCTAATAAACAATGAATCTATGATCGTCAGTTCGGTTTTTTATCGTTTTGGTGAATGAGAATCTATTTTTTATTTCTCGATATCGAAATTTGCCAGATTTTTAATTATCATAGATATGATTTTCAGTAAGTTGCATAATTTCAACTCAAATATTACATGAATTACACAGCATATTAATTTGTTAGGATAAAACGAGACCTCAGGATGATAAAAAATAGAATATTAAAATATTAGAACAGATATTTGAAAATCCGAAAAGTCCTACGCGGTAAGAGGAGCAGTCTTGACGGAATTGCAATTTTCCTCCAGGTCGGAGTATGCCGGTTTCTCGGTCTCGGATCCGGTGTGCCGTATTGGGCGTGGGCAAGCCCGAAGTTGTCAGCGCATTATCTTTGGTATAGCGTTTTCCAAATTTTCTGATAGACCTTCAAACTCAGGAATTTTTCCTTGGTAGTATTTGATTTGGACCCAGATCGCAGGGGCCCCTTTATCTCAGAATATCCGAAATCTGGCGGATGGTTTAATATCCCGGGAACGGGCGAGATCCTTGGTCTTGGATAAGGACGTGACGAGAGGGAATTTCACTGAGAAAGAAGAGAGAAAAATACGGGAGTCTTGATAAGGTTTCTCCTCGCAGGATGAACGCGTAGCCGATGTCGTAGAGTCCAAAATCGGGGTTTGTCAACCCAGTAGGAAAATTGTTGGCTTAAAAAAATTGAAAAAAAAAATTAACTTTACTCTTAGTACTCGTGAGCTGAGATGAACTGAGATGAACTAAGACTCTGACCTGAACCGAACTGCAAGGGTGCGGCTGAACAATATATCTACATTTTGGCTGAATCTGACTCAGAGATAGAGACCCGTGCTCGATCGACTAACTAGGCTCAACTCCGTGAACTCCCGAAAAATTGTCTGTCTGCCCTGAGCTTTTTGGATTCCTTACATTAAAGCTTGGGGAACGCTTTGGTGGGCGCCATGTGTGTTCCCAAAAGATATTATTTTAGAAAATTTGGTTTATCTGAACTTTCTAAATCATTTATTAAATAATATCTTCTTATTGTTTATCATTTGTGTCAAATGCGATTGACATTAATTATAGAATGATAACAATAAAGTATATGATTTCCGTATCTGGTTTTTATATTTGAGAATTTTTAATAGAAAGTTTTACTTCATTGTTTTTCATTCGTGTCAAATACAATTGACATAAATTATAAAATAATAACAATAAAGTAATCATTTTGAAGTGAGAAACAGTCACTCCGAGCCAAATTTATTTCCTCCAATGGAAGATCAGTTTTATGTTGTTAACAAACGTTTCGACTTTAGGTTTGGGTCCTCTCCAGTGTTCTAAATAAAATATACATGTTTCATTTAATGTTTACGGATGAATTTATATAATCAAAATAGGAAAAAAAAAACTTACGATTAAAAAGAAACGCGTTATAATTACTACGTTATAATTACTCGTGTTTCTTTTTAACCGTAAGTTTTTTTTTCTATTTTGATTATATAAATTCATCCGTAAACATTAAGTGAAACATGTATATTTTATTTAGAACACTGAAGAGGACCCAAACCTAGGGTCGAAACGTTTGTTAACAAAATAAAACTGACCTTCCATTGGAGAAATAAATTTGGCTCGGAGTGACTGTTTCCCACTTCAAAATAATAAACATTAGCCGAGCGATGTTCAGAAGATTCTTATCTTCGATTTCAATTTTAATAAAGTAATCCATTTCCGTGTGATTTTATATTTTAAGAAAGGGTTTTACTTTATATATTTATTGAAAAACGTTATCGACGTTTTTCCCCGAAAGAGAAATAATGAAACTTCATATTTTTAAAAGACATGTTTTACTTTTACTCTCGCTTTTACTTATTTATTGAAAAACAAACAAAATATTGAGACTAATAACTTGAATATGGGTCATTCCACGTCAGATTTATATCACAATTTAGGTTTGAAATTTTAGGGCAGAACGGTCAAGAGGGCAACTTCAAAATTCACGTTCAAATTAAGAAAAATCTCATTGTTCAACAATTCTCATGTAACTATGTAATAAACAATTAGAATTATCTCAAAACTGATCTGATCAAATTTGATTATTTTTTCTATAATTTGTTATTGTAGCATATAGAATACTCTGTTAAAATTTCAGAGTGGGCCGTTGAAAATTTCCCGAATTACGATTTAAAATGTATAGACAAACCTACGAGATTCGCGGACGAGTGGCACCGGCGACCCGGGCGAAACACCGTAAATTCGACTGTCTTGGTACAACTTCGAGCGCCCATTCGTACAACTCGTTGGAATTGTACGAATGGGCTTCACGCGATTTATCAGGATCCAAAGTCTCTTTTGCCCACGCAACTGAACAATCTATCGATGAATCAGCTTCTTTTTTACAGAAGCGTTTTGATGATTGTAAAACGGTACACGGTACTCACAAAATCCACTGCTCTCTAAATCCGAAACAGTCAATTTGCGCTGTTTGCCAGTCGTTTTTGACTGTTTCAAATCCACAAAAGTCGTGCACTATCATCCAGTTGATTTAGCTGATTCAAACAGTCGTTTTAACTGTTTGAACAGTCGTTTTTGACTGTTTGGATCTATTGAAACGACTGTTTGAACAGTCGGTCCAAACATTACAGCTGTTCAAACAGTTAAAACGACTGTTTGAATCAGCTAAATCAACTGGATGACAGTGCACGACTTTTGTGGATTTGAAACAGTGAAATTTTGACTGTTTCAGATTTAGAGAGTAAATTCATTCATTTTTTATGTACTTCATATAAAAATTGTACATTAAAATTTCATAAACGTGTAATTGAGATATGACTTAGAAAAAGTATATAAAAATCGATTGAAGTCAAAGTATTCTAGTATTTGATATATATACATATATATATATATATATCTCTGAATCTCATATGTAAATGTATTATTCCATAATATTAGAGTATGAATTCAATGTTACGTTTTTAAAAATGCGTTATTAAAAGTCAAGGAAATAATAGCCGATATTTCTAACAGTGTAATACAATTGAATAAGCGGGTCTTAAAGTTGTTTACCAAGTTATTTTATCATTATTGAAGAGAAAACTGGGAAATAAAGATTCGAATTTGTCTCTCGTTTAACAACACGGGGAAAAATCTCTTGGAGTCGTCGTTGGGACCAAGAATATCGAAAGCTTGATGGAGGAGCTACTATTTTCAGCGGAAGATTTTTTGAAAATTTAGAGCGAGTAAATTTAGACAACAGAATGGATGAAAAAAAATCGTGCATGATTTTCAGCTCGATATCTCAACGTTTAAAGGTTTCGCATGAGTCATAAATGATTATAAAAAATTGCAGGTTTTTTGTTTCCAATTTTATGCACAAACCCAAGTGTCCATAAAAATTTTTTGATTGCACGAATTTGTAGTCCAGGGATACTTCTCATACAAAAAATTCTCACGAACCAGCAACTGAATTAAAAAAAATTTTGTGTATGGGGCCAAAAACATGATTTTTCACTTTTTTAAGATTTTCCGTGATTGCTCGTGTTTTTTTCATGAAAATATGAATGTTAACACAGCTCCACAAAAAAAATCAAAAGAAAAGTGCGAATAAACAGACCATGTTCACTTTATGTTTTTGGGGTCGCTGAATCCGAATCTGAGGTTAGTTTGACGCCATCACGTCAGGGTTTTTCATAACCTCAAAAAACGTGCTTAAGAACCAAGTAATTCATTAGGAAGTAAGACAGGCTAATTTGTAGCCTAAATCTACTGTGCGCAGAGCCTTAACCTGTGAAAAAGCCTAACCTCACTTAGACTGGCCTGACCTGACCTGACCTAACCTAACCTAACCTTATTTAACTTACCACATTTCACTGTAGAAAGAGGCAAGATAATTTGTATCCAACAACCACTGTCCGCGAAGCCTTAACCTTCAAAGCAATGTTAGTTACTCTAACCGGACCTGCTGCATTGTAGGTTAACATTTGGCAAAATGTTATTTTTTGGTTAGAAAAAAAAAATTAATTTGACTCTACAAAGCGATCTATCTTTTCTTGAAGTAAAGCATTACTTTCTGAATTGAGGCAAACTAATTTTTATCCAAAAAACAACATCATGCCAAATGTTAATCTACACAGCAACAGGTCAGTTAAGGGTAAGTTACATTGGTTTGTAGGTTAAGATTTCACGAACAGTGGTTGTTGACTACAAACTATCTTGCCTTTTTCTACAGTGGAATGTGGTAAGTTAAATTATGTTAGGTTAGGTTAGTTCAGGCCAGTCTAAGTGAGGTTATACTTTTTCACAGGTTAAGGCTCTGCACAGATTTAGGTTACAAGTTAGCCTGTATTACTTCCTAATGAATAACTTGTTTCTATTGCACATTTTTTGAGGTTATGAAAAATCGTGACGTGATGGGGTCAGACGAACCTCAGATTCGGATTCATCGACCCCAAAAACATAGTGTAAACATGGTCTGTTTATTCGCACTTTTCTTTCGATTTTTTTTGTGGAGTTGTGTTATAGGGGATCTATTACGTGAACACGCGACGTCGCCCCGAAAAAACGAGCGCTAATTACACGCTTCGTGACGAAAAGTGGGAGTCGTGATTTCAATGATTATTTTACGCGAGCTGTTATTTTCTCCTGTTAGGTTCACGATGATTTATGATTTATTGTTACTGCTGATTTATTGGGAATCAAATCATTCGTTGGATTGTATATGGAATATAACAATAAATTGCATGAAAATTATCTAAATGTGAGTGGAATCCCCTAATGATTAGAAATTGTGTTCTAGAATATTCTTTCGTTGTTTGTTTGTTAACAAAGGAATTGTTCAATGATGATTGAAAAGTAAGATACCTTTTATATCATAAAGTTTGTTCAACTCGAACTACATCTTACGCTTCATCTCTATCAAACTTTGTTGGATTCATTATTCATGCCGATAATGGAGCTTCTTTGTAAGTTGCGTACTCAGCTTTATTTTTATCTTGATCTTAAGCTACATTTTTATCATAATCAGGCTTCATCCGCATCAAGTTTCATCTTAATTTACCACTCTTTCTAATAACGGAGCTTTATCTTAAGTTTCATTTTAAGCTTCATTTCGAACTCCATCTTTAGCATTATTTTCGTCTTAATGGGGATAACGCTTTATTTTGATCCCAATGTATATCAATGATCTTGATTTATTATTATTTCTAATAATCTATCTTTACTCGAGCTTCGTCTCAATCGAATTTCATCTACATTCATCATTCTTTCTTATAATCAAACTTCATCTTAAGCTCTATCTTCATCTTGATCAAGCTTTATCTCGGTTTTCATCTTTATTCTCATCGTGCTGCAACTAAAGCATCAGAAGTGGTAACTATATGAATTAAAGAGAAGAAAAGAGAGAAATGCCGTAGACAGCCGGTCGGACCGCTACCTCTGAAGAAAAAGAAAGTGAGGATGGGCAAGTCTAACCGCTCCTTCCCCAAGGCAAGGATAGACTGTGAGTCCAAAGAGACACAAAAATTGAATTATCGATTATTTTTACATCGGAAATCACGTATATTTATATGCCAACACGTAATCGAATAAAATGTTTCTTCGGGCAAAATTTACTCTCGGATAAATCGCTCTAGTTGGTCACTGTTGGTAATGCATAACCTCTCGTTAGATAATTTTCATTACTCCACGTGTACAAGGAAATCTATCGCGGCGCCGCCTTCTGACGGATATCCGAACTTACGGAGGGCACTTGAGTATTTTAGGAATAATTAACATTAAATGGTTGAATGTATTAATATCAAAGTTGAGTTATTTTGAATAATTTTTATTGTTCAAGAACGTCAAATATTGTTTTGAAATAAATGTAATTGTTATCAATAATGTTTCAATATTATTTTTACGACACAAAATAACCTTCATCTCCAATTTTGTACACTATTAATGTACTCGTACATCCAAGTTCACAAATAATTAATTTTCCCTTAATCTAAACCGATTATCAATGATTGACGGTTCATCAAACACCGCATATTCCATGTTCCCCTTAGAACTAATCGTCGAGTTCAGCAGGTAGTTACAACCTTCTTGGCACTGACTCGAGCCACTTGATTCCCCACAAGTTTGCGCGGTTCGTACACACTAAAGAGCTCATCTTCAGGGCCGCTAAAGCTGCACTTTCTCCCGCGAAACCTCAATCTCGGAGCGTGGGATCCGATCGCTTCCCCCACTCCTTCGTCCCTCCGATTATCTACTAATCTGCAACGTACCGTCGCCTCGCAATCCCCTAATGCCCGCGGATGTGAGCATTGTTATTATTCCCGCAAACAATAGGGAAATTTTGAAGCGAATGAAAAAAAAGTGTCACAATCGTAGCCTTTCTGCTTACGCAACTGTTATAAAAGTAGATCCGTTTCTGTAAACATGCGAATCGACCTGACCCAGATTCCTTTTCAAGAACGTTCCTTCGCTTACGATTTGTTGAGGAATTTTTAGGGATTTTAAAATATATTTATTATTTTCCATCACTCTAACTTCAAAATATTGTTTGCGATTTGTGCAAATTGGCTTTTTCGACTCAATTGTTGTAGCCCTCGCCTTCGGCTCGGGCGGCAATCCTTGCGTTTTGTCTCAGAAACCCATACGCACTCATCATGAAATATACTATTTTTTGGTTTGCTATTTATAGAAATGTGAAACAAAGTTCTTTACGTTGACGCAAATTCAAGGTGAAAAACATTTTGTTGTTAAAAAATAATGCGTAGGCAACCTTCTCGTAATGGACTATAAATTTTTATGTTACATTTTTTGTGGGTTATAAAATGTAAAAACAGTTCTTGCGTATGTTTAGAATTCGAATTCGTTTGGTTTATTATCATAGTTTTTGGGATGGTAATTCATTGAAATTATGGAGGTTGAAAATAATTCAGGAATCGCGAAAATCCCCAGAATCAAAATGCCGATTCACGATATTAGATTAAAAGATGCCGTGAAATTCGTTCCAAAATTTTCTGGCGGAGTCACTGGACCTAGTTTCAGAGAATTTTCATTAACATGCTACAGAGCGAAACAATGGCTTCCTCAAGAGGCAGAGAAAAATCTTACGAATCTGATTACCGGAAAACTCACAGGGAGCGCTGCACGCGCGGTAGAAGGAAACGAATACGCGACCATAGAAGACCTCCTCAAAATTCTGAAAACATTCTCGCCATCAGAGAGTTCTTTCGAGCTCTGTGGTAAACTTGCTCGTACCGTACAATCAGCTACAGAAGATGTGCCCTCCTTTTTCTTCAGAGCCCAAGATTTGGGAAATAGGATCATCGAAACAATCAAGTCAGAAAAAAATGGAGAAATTACCGATGAACGAAGAAATGATATTAAGAGAGAAACTTGCAGAGCATTTATAGACGGATTAAAAACAGAGATTTTCTCTCTTATGCCAGATACCGAGGATCTTGCTATTGCTGGGCCAAAGGCCATTCAAATCGAGAAAACCCTGAAAAGACGTGACAATCTAGACAGTCTTTCAACCAATTGTGTTCTGTGTAAGTCGAACAAACATGACTTAAGCAATTGTCCCAGATTCAACCAAATGGAAAAACAACAAGAATTATGCCAAATATGTAAAAATTCGGGATATGAAGCATTGGGGTGCCCATCATTGAAAAGAGTGGGTTGCGCCATCTGTAAAAGAACTAATCACACAACTTCAAATTGCCCACATGACTCTGTACAGATTATTCAGACCGATGTACCATTGAACCGTTACCTTCAATTTTTAGGAACTGACAATAATCAACAAAATTTGTCACCAAATTTTTACAGGAACGATCAATATCCACAATACCCAAATAATCTTCGTTTCCAGAATCAAAATTCGCGTTTTCAGTTTCAAAATTTTCAGCCCCAACCACAAGACAACTGATTCGTGAATCAGAATTCACATTTTCAAAATCAAAATCATTTTCAGAATCAAAATTTCCGATATCCGACCAATAATTTTCAGAATTACAGAAGTCAGAATAATTTTCAAAATCGAGGGAATCAGGGGAATGATTCACAAAGTTCGAACCGAAATTTTCAAAACTTTCACAGAAATGAAGGGCGCAGTCCCAATTTTCAAGATCGCAACCAGCAGAACCACGCAGGAAATTCACAGGGAAATGCCTATCCAAAAAACGGGGAGAGCCTCCTGCATGGGGGAGGAGTAATCCCAAAAAACCAGTAAATGAAGTCAAAATTCAGAATATTTCGATCAACTTTCTAAAAAAAAAAGATTCACCATGCATTTAATTAAAAATTCAAGATGAAATTGTTAAATTCATGTTAGATTCAGGAGCTAATGTCTGTCTAATCAAACAAGAAAAGGTTGCAAATAATTTTATTAACACACGAAGAGAAAAAACGGAAAATAAAAGTACAACAGTCTGTGCAAATATAGTACAATTCGTACTCGTACTAATTAAGCCCGAAAATCACTTAAAAATGTTACAAATATGTGCGTTATTAGTATGATTCACATTTGAATAAAAAATACACAGATTCGTGTTCAAATGGTACAAGCGTTGTAACACGATCGTCCGATATTGTACCTTTAAAGTACACAGAGCGACGTCCTATGATTGTACTCTTTAAAACTGAAACAGTCAAAATTTCACTGTTTTGAACATTGGCTTGGTCAGGTGCTGTTTGGTCAGTCACTTCTAACGTTTGAACAGTACAACTGACTGTTTGAACAGCTGTAATGTTTGAAACGACTATTCAAACAGTTGAAACAATTCATTATCATCATTTATTACATATCTTAATATTTACTCATCATGTTTCACTTCTGTCGCATGGTCTTAAGCAGGCTAGTTTTTTTTTTTTTGCTAAAATTTTTCATTTCTGTACTCGCTCGGGGCTCGGGGTAATGACTCAGCGAGAAATCCCTCCGACTTATGGTCACTGTTCCGCTGAGCTTTAGCATTTGGAATACTAAACTACAGCTCGCCCGATACTAAGGTATATAAAATCGTCCGACTAAAAGACAACATTCTGAAATGCTAACACACAGAATAATTGTTCTAAAAGTTATAAATATCGGCTCGATGCCATTTCTAAGTATTCGAGTTACTAACTATTAGTCGAAAATTTACTAATATGTAGTATTCACTTTTTCACGTGTAATAAAAAATACGCGGAATTCAAGAGCTACAACTTTCATATTTACCCCCATATTGTGTGATTTGAATCATCGAATTTGAACCGATTTTTCGAAATTTTCTCCAATTTTTTGATCCCCGTAATGAACCCTGACAACTTCACCTTCGCGAACAAAAATATAGCCCGTATTTTTTTAAACAACTTCTCTCACGCGTTCGAAATTATAGATCTTACGGTCTAGCATCAATCCAAGACCATCTCTGATCATCCTTTAAACAAAAACTCTATGAAAATTTTTGCTAGCATTTTACTTTTGAGTGCTTCCATCACCCACACAACCAATCGACAAAATATCATATTACTAATAATTTTTTTCTTTTTCAGCATACAGTATGACTGTTCTATTACAAATATTACTAATACGACACGCAATTGGTTTTTATTCTAGGGTACCGGCGTCTTTTGAAAATGGAACGATTCAATTATTACTCGGCGGGGTTGTTAATTTGCAAATCGTCGCGCTGCAAATGTAAATTGATGCGCACGCCAGGCAATCCAGGCTTTCCTTATACAAAAGGAAATCATCATTGCAGGGCACCTAACGAATACTTTCTCGATTCGTTTTCGATTTCGAAAGAAATATAGAATTACTAACTTGGCTACAAACTCAGAATTGCCGTTTAAGAGAATCTGGTATGAAGTCACCCAAGGGTTAGTATTAACAACTGAAAATTTGCGAATTGTGAGATTTTATTCGGCACCTGCTGATAAGGTTATTTCATAAAACATCATTCCAATTCATATCTATCTTTATCCAAAAAATTACACCAAATAATTGTTACAGATTGATTATTAAATGCGTCATTATGATAGGACTTCGAACAACTTTTTAAATAGTCCTAGATGACTTGAAAAATTATGAGCTCGGAGCATGACATGATCAGGGGTCATCTTCTATCGTATTTCACCTTTCGAATTGATTTGAATGATTAAAATAATATCCCGAGCTCTAAGCACAAAATTATTACAGACGATTTTTCGTTGTTATGCACCTCAAATAATAATTTGATTGTCAAAAGTAATTATATGATCCAAGCATAGAACTATTGATGATTACAGATGACTTCAAAAATTATGAACTCGGAGCATGAAATTATTAGGGGTCATCTTCTACCGTATTTCAACTTTCAATTTGATTTGAATGATTAAAACAATTTCATGAGCTCTAAGCACAAAATTACTACAGACGATTTTTCGCTGTTAAGCACCTCAAATATTGATTTAAATGTCATAAGTAATTATGTGCTCCAAGCATAGAACTATTACATATCATTTTTTGTTGTTCATAATCAGCACATAATAAGCACATTATTTTTGTATATTGATTTTGTAGATTACTCAATAGGGGGGCATAGCTTGATGCACCTGATGAAATACGATCCCAGTTCCTTGATTTTTCTTTTTCCAAAAACCAAGCTGTTTTTAGGATTTCTCAGACTCTGTTGACACTCAGCCTCCGTTAAAAATTCAAGCTTCATTTGTGCCTTGGTAGAATCGGCTCCGATTCTTTTTAATCGGGTCACACTCGGGACCCACTCGGATCCCACTCGGACGATTTTAGACTATATTAGTTAGAGAAAATATAGCCTTCAAAATTA
>JABFQI010000293.1:0-12508 GCA_022816925.1 Trichacis sp. ZL-2020 | reverse complement strand
TGATGTTTTACGTTTACATAGTATAGAGCACGAAATTTCCGAATAATAGTCGCAAAGTTGTATGAAACATTTCCGCAAACACGCAAATGGAAAATAAATGTTACACGAGTTTGTTTTATTAGTTCAGATTTTTTTACCCAATAAAATATGAAATTAAAACTGTATGGATACATTTTTATCGATTAGATTTGTATTCACACCCATCCTTGTTCTGAGAGATTTCCCTTGAGAAAAATATGTTTTAACGATTCGCATGAATTGTAATCTTTAACGATATGAGTACAATTGAATTTGAAAACTGGAATGTATTTAAAGCATTTATTCTTCTTGTGAATTATTCTGAGAATGTTTCCGACGTTTGCTTTATGATGGAAGACGATGTTTGAAAAAATATATTGTACCTATATATTACAAGTACACATATCTGCAAAAACCCTATGGAAGGATCATTTACACAGAGCTATATCGGACACATCAACTAAAAAATATAAAAATCTCCAACTTGTAATGTACGTTGCCACGAATTTTCCAATTTACATGAATAGTTCTTAATTTTTTATCAATTAGATAAACAATTTTTTCCCGTCATTCGTTTCTAAAATGAAGAAGAGTCACTTTTCTACCTTGCTAGCTTATTAGGTGGAGCAATTTGAGTTAGAAATATAATTTATTCGCAATTATTTTTTTTGTATATTATATTGGGTGTATTGCATATGAGTTTGCTTCCCTTGCCCCGCGTCTCACAAAGGCTCGCAAAAACATGACTTGTATTATTTATATGACTGACTTTTTGTATCTTTTATGTAATTGAAAAATTTTTTTGATGTCAAAATATTTATCGAACGTTTTTTATCCATTCAAAATTTTCAGCAATTTTTGTTGGAATAAATAATAATCTTTCGTTTGTTCACTCTCATATCCGATTTTTGCAAAAGGGTTTTTCTGAATATTAAAAATTTGGCGAAGAATAGTTAGAATTGAGTTTCGAAGTGGAATGCGTTGGGGCTTGCAAACGTTAAATGACACGAATTGACAGAAATGTTTAAATCTTCCGAGTTTTTCTGAAGGATTCTACTGTTCCTATAAATAATTAAAATTAAAGAATTTGTAAGTACAAAGAAAAAGAAGTTACTAATACTGACTCGTTTCGTCTGATGCACGAAGAAAATGCCTTTTTACTTGATAATTCGGGAAAAAAATATTGTACAGGTTGTCTAGAAAGAATAATCAATTCGCGAAATATTTGACGTTTACATTGAAATATTGTTATTTCTGATTAAACCAAAGTGAAAAAATGGGGGAAATACCGGACTCAAAAGATGACGCATTAATATTATTAGAGCGAGCCGAGCGTGAAAGTGTTTTTGGCAATTAATTGGAAAAATCGCACTGTTTCAAATGATCAAATAACAAGAAAGAAAGTGACAATTGCAAATAATTAAATATGCTTACAGAAAGCTGAAAGATTATATTTTATAAACATACCAAGCTCGTAATTTTTGGTTGGGTTCACAGAAATAAACCCTGAAAACAAACAAAAAATTTAATGAGGTACAAACTGGGATATTTACCTTATAAAAAATTCCGCCAACAGAAAAAAAATTTGAAGAAATTTTGAAAAAAATGACAAAAGATGACAAGACGGAATTCCTAAAAATGTTTCAAAAAATATAGCTTTTGAGACATTTTGATGTATTCTCCCGGAATTAGCATGACATTGGAACAAATAAAATTGAGGTGACAAATGTACATATGACATGTACATTTTTTGAAAAATTCTACATGCATTTTTGCCTATATCTAGCATTTTTCGTCAATTCTACATCAAGAATTTCAATCAAGGGTGGACAATCAAAAGAGCGTAACTCACATTTCGATAAGGCTCATTTTGTTGTGACGTCCGACGGGAAAATGAGCCTTATCGAAATGTGGGTTACGCCTTTTTGATTGTCCTCCCTTCAAATATCGACGAGCCTTTTCTAAAATTTAATGAACAATGGTTTATAATAAAGTATTGCAAAAATAAGAAAATCTATGAAATTTTATATTTATTTAATCTTTACTGGTGCTATGATGAGAAAACTATAGAAATTTTATAACTTTCTACATGTTTATCATCAACACAGCTTCTGACGATAATTACGTTCTCAAGGTTCTATTGAAATGAATGAAACATTCTTGAGTTGTTACTTCAAAATAATAAACAAGTTTATTTTGTCTCCATAATTTCTTAAGTAGTTTCAAGTGCGCAAATGCGATAGCTCATGGATTGTATATCTAACATTAAAGATTTCATGCATCACAAATATTTCAAAACTGAACGAAAATACTGATTAAATATTGATCATAATTCAAATTAAAGAGCAACGTAAAATATTTCAGTTATACACTTTTTTCATATTAAAAATCAAATGCTTGCAAATTTTGTTTATTACAAATTTATTTCCAGAAATACAGACAGTTATTGAAACAAAACAATTTCATTCTTCAATTTCCATTCAGCAAACAGAAGAATGTTGTAACCGTATTGAAGGCTTAATAAATCAAACACCGAATCTATAATTAAATGAGGTGTCAGCCCGTGAATCACGGGAAGCTAAAATATTACTCCGTCCGGAACCCGAACTACCCGCAATATTTTTCAGCGCAGAGCCGATAGGAAAAAACTTACATTCATCATTCTTGTTTTCTAATATATCCACTTTTTATAGAAAATAAAAGGATTCCACGAATTTTATTCGTATGATTCATAGCGATATTTTCCCCTCGTCTCCTATTATTCAGAGGATCATTGTAAAAAAAAAAATATATATATATATACAACGAAAAACAATTTCATCATCTTGTTCATTTTTTTCATGAATACGTGAATTAGTAGGAAAATTGATTCTTCCCTGAGTAATCAAGAAATTTTTATGTTATTTTCACTTTGATGAATGAAATTCATGCATTTATCAATGGCAATGGAGTTGAATAAATTGCCATTTTTAATCGAGATTTTTGAGAATGATGCGGAATCGTGTAATTTGTACCAAATACGTGAGAGCGTAAAATTTTCGCCCACGTATGATCTTCTGCTGCATCAATGAAAATAAACAATCTCCTGGCCAAGAATGCGCAAGGCATCTTCTACGAGCACACCAGAGCAAAGCGGTAGGCGTTTGGGGTGGAATATCGACTTCGGAGCGCACCCTGCGAGGTTCAGTATTCGCGGGACCATCACCTAGTTCGAAACGAAGCGCTACTTCATTTTCCGTCGCGGATATTTACCCTTTTTTACCCTCGATGTGCTAATCCAAGTGAACGAGTCGTTACAACCCTTCGATAGCAATTCCTACGATCTTATAAAAACGTAAGCTTTATTTCACCATTATCCTCTTGCGACATTCAATGTGAATAACTACGAATTTCGTGACATACGTGTACAAAATAGAAAGGATAATACTTTATGTAGTCTTACTCATCATAAATACTGTTTTATGTAGTCTTAAAATTTCGATTGCCTTGTTATGATTACTGTTTTATGATTGATTATTGTGGCTATAAAACAAATTCCTATGATCGGAAATTTTAAAATAGGAAATTTATAAGGATTAAGAATACTTATATGTTTGATTTGAAATTCATTTCGGGCTAACAATTGTCACGCCCGAAAATTCGAATTGCGTATTTTACGTTTGCGCTGTATCGCCATTGTGGGCCGGCAATTTCATATTCAGAAGCGACATGTATACCAACAGCAATAACGAATCCCAAAAGTCACGTAAATTGTGAATGAATTTCTCTTTTGAGTGTTGTAAACTTTGTTCATTGCACCAAAAATGTAAACAAATTTTTGTAATTTTCTATGGAACTTACGTGGAATTAAAAAAAAAACATATAAAGATTTTACTAAATATTACATGATTCAAGTTCTACGTCAGATTGTTAGAAAGTACTTTAAAGAACTGAGATTTTAGTGTATCGATAATATTCATTAGCATATATGAAAAATACATCTGTTGAAAAAGTGATTATTTTTACAAAAGTATGAATTCGATCAATTTTTGCAAGTTTAAGGATTTGAAGAAAATTAATAAAAGTGTTATATAGAACTGAAATGTTCGTATCTACACTTTGTATTTTCACTTTCATTTTTAAGAAATTGTAAAAGGTCGAAACTCAGTTTTTGTTTCCAGAATTCATCCAAATTTTTTGAGTTTCGGGTGAAATATTATTTTGAGGTTAGATACATAACAGAACTATAATTATACAAATTTGTCTGAAAATAGTTCAAGGTGTTGAATTTATACCTTTTCTTTTTCTAACATGGAATTTTATACATATTTTCAAAGTTTCTTTAGAGGAAAAATATATTCAAAAAAATAACACCTTGAAAATTGTCAATTCTGAATCTATTTCATTAATGAGTATACTATATCTCAAAATCAATTTCGAAACAGACAAAATAAATTGAAATGGTGGATTTTGTTCCGAATTTCTACTGTCCAAGAACGACCCAGTTGACTAAAGAAACTCATCGATCTCGCGAGTTCGTGGGATTTTACCGAACGACTTACACTGACCCATTTATCGATCGGAGAATTTCGATGACACACAATCGAACTGAATCCTAGTTTTCAACTCTGAACCTCCAACTTAAAATAATTCTTGATCTTTCAAATAGTGCAAAAAAGTACAAGAAAATTATCGAAACTCTTTAAATGTTCTCGAATATTTTGTGAAGTCCTGGAATATTAAAAAATGTTTTGGAAAGTTTCAAAATATTCCAGATACTAGAATTTTTAAAAGTTTTTCAGGAAGTTTAAGAATATTTTAAAAAGTTCTAGAATGCTTTATAATAATATCCTAGAAATATCTAGAAAGTGCAAAAGAGTCCTAGAAAATTATCGAAACTCTTCAAATGTTCTCGAATATTTTGTGAAGTCCTGGAATATTTTAGAATTTTTTGAAAAGTTTCAATTTATTCCAGAACAGTCCAGAATGTTCTAGAAAGTTCTGGACAGTTTTAGAATATTTTGAAACTTCGAGAAGTTTGTAGAATGTTCTGGATAAAAAGTTTTATAAAGTTTTGAAATGTTCCAGATGGTTTTATAAATTTCTAGAATTTTTAGAATTATCTAAAAATTTCCAGAAGGTTGAGAAAAGACTTAGAAGTTTTAGAAAGTTCTAGGCACTACTGGAATATTTTAAGATAAAAAGTTTCAGAAAATTTCAGAAATTCCCAAATAATCTAGAACTTTTGAAAAAGTTCTAAAAGGTTTGAAGATTATAGAAAATTTTGAAAATCTCTGGAAAGTTTTTGAAGGTGTGTTATTACAAAAATAAAAAAATTTTTGAAATTGACGGACGAATAAATAATATATTTATTTGAAATTTTAGATAATTTCTTATGATAAATATTAATAAAAGTTGCATATGCGATGTATTTCAAACACAACATGAAGAATTTCGTAGTAGCACGATCTATCATAGTTGACTAAATATGTTTATCTTATTAATTATGAATGTAATCAGTCATTATGTTTAAATTACTGAATAACATATTAAAATATTTACTAGTGTTATCATTTATAAAGTTTAGTTGATTTATCATACTACATTCATGCTAATTCCGAATTGAGCTAACATTTGTTGGGCTAAAATAGGTACATCAAAGAGCAGCGGCCTCGTTATTCCATAATTATTCAATACATTTTACTTACGTCAATATTTTGGCATTTTGCCAAGAACTGTTTTACTTGCATTCGAACCACAAACCAAGAAACGTGTTTATTACCTCGAAATCAGCAAAGTACAATTATAACCTCCCCTAGTCTTGAGAATAATAAATCACATCAATTTCCACGTTCATATGATTTCACATTAAAAATCATTAGGATTCTGGTGAAATCATAATTCAAGGCTCAATTTTCAATGATAATATTTCAATACTTACATGCAATCACACTAAAGTGCATTCATCAGTTTTAAGAGTTTTAATAAACATTAGCTCTGTAGAAAATGTTTTGGAGTGAATGATATTGCATTTTCACAGGTTAGAATAATATTTGAAAAAAATTAATGCTAGCAAGAAATCTATGATTTATCTAATTTTCGATATCTATAATATTTCACCTTATTTGCATATCATGATCGACTTTTTGATGAATCTTGTTCGTCATAACTATCAACTGAAATTTGTTCGTCTCTGGTGAGTAAAATTAATGTCGCTCTGCTCGAGAAATAATGAAATTGGTAATTTGAAATTCTCACGAGATCTCAGATGAATATTATAGGAAATATTCCGTGGAAAACTTATTCAAATTGCGATTGTGAATGCAAATGTAGTTCAAATATCATGCTTATTGAACTTTTCAGATTGTGTTTTTGATTGGCTTCACGAATTCCTACGTTTTATCATAAAATTCATTGAGAAATATTGACAAAATAATCATCACTAAAAAATATAAGGTGATCGTGAAAAGATGTATGCAAATGATTTAATTAATATTCACCTCATTGTTGAGAAAATAGTGAAAAATTTGCAAAAATGTTGTTCCTATAATATACATAGTTTTAATAATAATGACGAACATCCAAATTATGCATATATTTTACTGTTCAAGAATAATTCCAAATAGCCACCAAATTCGTAGCATCAAAAAGTGAAATAATCAATAACTGATAATCGAGGGCTTCGATTTCTGGCTTTGGTAAGAGGCACAAGGCCAAGACGAAATTGTGCTAGGTTAGTGAAAAGTACAAACTCGTGCATCCACATCATTTTAATTTCAAGCCCGGTAACTAATGCGAGCTTCTTCGTGAGCTGTCGTGGCTTTTTGGCAATGTTCCAATCGCAGAAAAACAGAGAAATTTAGTGAGCACCGATGCAGGGTGTGTATGGTACCACATTACGCTTTCGTACTCATCGACTAATCCTCTAAACTCGTGACTATCATACTCTGAATCTCTGATAAAATCTTTCCATTTTTCAACTTGACATTTCCTAATTTCCTCGTAACAATGTTTGACACATCCCAATTGCATTGTCCATACGTTCATGCAACGGAAAATTATTTTCCTTAGAATATTAAATTACGTTATTTTACGAGTAAAACCGAAGGTAATAAAAGGTTTCCATCCTTTCCATTTTTGGAGTTTTTCAAACACGTACACTAAAATTCTCTATTTACACTCATTACCGTAACCTAATTCAAAGTTCTCTCGTAAAAAATCAATGATTTTCCATTGTGTAATTGGCCGAGTGGAATTAATTTGTAGAATTGCCGATTTATATAACATAAATAGATCATTGTTGAATTTGAAATGATAGGTAAAAGCTTTTTATTTGGAAGCGTTTTTGGAAACGTAGTTGCATCCTGTACAAGTGTTCGATAACCAAGAAACCAACGGCCGTTGGCCTCAAAGGCGAAAGTAGGCCATCGCTTGTACCTCTATAACAGTTCAGCGCAACCTCCCCTAACGACGACTACTACCCCGGAATCTCGGGGCGATCTGTTTCCACGCAGTCCAACAAATTTTTGTTTGCTTTTCCGCGCTCCAGATAATTTCCCTGTGCTTCCTGATAATGATGGAATTTTACAATGTTTTATGCTGAATTTTAGGGCAAAAAATTCGTTTATGGTATAACGAAGCTAATTTTTTTGCATTTATTCTAAATCCAAAAGAGTAAACTTCGAATGACAGGATTATTAATTTCGATTGTTCCATACAATACAGATTGTCGTTGACAATATAAATGTCTTTGAATATGACTTAAAATAAGATAAATTTATAATAAACATGTGAGCTTCTACAAATAAAAATTTCTAAAAGATAACGAGGTATTAAGGTCGTATCTGCGATTTTCGACTTTCGATATTTTTCGCTAAAAATTTGTACAACTATTATTGAAGGGATTTTCGATATGTTCGTGAAATTTCAAGCAGATTGTCTACTCCAGAAAAAAATATCTAATGCCAAAGTTGACTCTGTATGCACGGGTGATATAGCATCCGAGACACTTTTTCTATTATATTTAAAAAAATGGTCTATTTTTTTCGATAAAAATTTGGGTACAAAAAGCGCTGTACATCAGCTACAAGTGGGTGTAAGAACCATAAATTTTTACTTTTTATTTTTTGTGTAAATGACTTATAAAAGTCGAAATTGTCTCTTTTTTAAAAACCAATATATGAATGACAGCTGAAATGTCTGAAAAAGTGGCAACACCGCGCGCGCTCCCATATATTATATAGAGGAGAAATGCGCGCGGATTTTGAGTTCTCTAAATGTCACTTTCTACGTGCGAATAAAATCTGTTTCAAAATATTGTTGTTGAAAAGTATATATACGTACGAAAAATAATAAAAACTCATTTAAAACTATGTTTCAATCATTTTCATATAAATTTAAACAATTTTTAAAATTATCTTAATAATGAAATTCGGAATTTCGATCATTAAAAAAAAGTCGATAATTTGCAAGAAATACGAAATGTCGAAAATAACATTTTGATAATTTTAATGAAATGTTTATCATTATTTACAAAGTTAGAAAACATACGTATCCAATAACTTTAATGAAAATAGAAAATATGTATTGAAATAAAATAGTTTTTGAAACTGTACAACTGTTTTAGTGGTACCATGCTCTTTAGTGGTATTCAATTCGCATTTCTCAACGTTGTTGAACAAAATATCGTCCTTGAATAGAGTGGAACAATTTTTTAACTCATCTAATTGCAACGCTCGCCTTCGGCTTGAGTTACAAACCTCAAATTCCCCGAGGCGAAATATTTTTTGAGTATTTTGAAGACAAAAAAGAACTCGCCTGAGGACACTTTCCCATGTTATTGTAAGTCATCATTTTGTTCTCGAAGTATCTAGAATTGCCGTTTTGGGCACTTTGAGAAAAAAGTGAGAACTAAAAAATACTGAAAAAGGATTTTGAGTACAACTTGATGATATATCTCAGTGTCGGCATATGCTAAATCAAAGGAAATGAGAACTTCTAGGACAAGTTGAGTGTTTTATATTTCGCCTCGGGAATTGTTTTGGCTACTATTAAAGTTTCAGTTTCATTTATTCGAAAATATTCATAATCGTCATAAATGAACGATAAAAATAAATTTGATTTTTATGCATAAAAACTAAAATATTTCATCTCACTAACGACATGTTTTTAATTGGGACAAATCAAAATACGAGCAATTCTGAATCTAAACTAATTTTTGGCAGAAACTTTCACTTTGATACATCCTCAATATACGTTAAAATTTCTCTTAATTTTCTTAGAAATTGCTTTCTTCAAGGCAACATTTAATTGATCAACCAATTTCGTCGGCGCGCTTTTTGGGTATCGCAAAGAAACGCAAGACCCGGGCAAATACGAGCGACACAGAAGTACTCGTGGGTACATACGAGACGAAATATTATGTTTCGGCAAACAGACAAAAGTAGAATACAAATATGTGTGGCTCTCTTCACTCTTCTCAACGCATTCGGGAGGTACCCTCGCCAGATTTGTCCTACCTCTCAACCTGTTGACATTCCTAATCTCTCATCTTGTTATTCGTCTTCTCATACACGTCTATCAACTTGTATTTCAATAGTTCGCTTCGTAACGTCAAAGCCCGGGCCAACTCCGCCGAACAAAAGTGTTTTTTACGAAAGTCTTTTCGGTTTGAATGGGTTCAGTGGAAACTACTCGTGTATACATTTTCGTGCCTCTGAATGAAATTACATGGGAAATGTTTTTTTTTGGTTGAAATCTACTTTCATGTTAAAGAAAAAATTAGGTACAAGGGTTAAGGCTAGATGGAAATGCGAAGTAAGGTTAAAGGTTTTGGATAATTTTTTCATCATAATATGTATGGTAATTGTAAATTCCGGGTTTTTCGTATGTAGTCTTATGGAAAATAAAAAAAAGTTTCACAATTTGGTTAAACAAAACCTGAAAAAATTTTTCGAGTTTAATATAATTTTTTGGCAACTATTAATAATACATATACGAAGCTCCAGATTTATTCACTAGGAAAAATTCCCAGTCCTCACAAATAAACGATGAAAATTTATTTGATAATTTTTTATAAAAAAATCAGAAATTGCACTCACTTGTCTCTTATTTGGTCTTGTAATCGATCGCAAAATGAGAAATATATTTTTCTGGTTGATGAAAAAATTTTTGATTATTATTTTATTGATATCATAAAGCAATAAGGATGGATAGAAATTAGAGAATTGATACGTTTCCCGTAATGATAATTTATTACATATAATCAATTACAATTTTTTTGTTCTTCTCATGCTGTTCACGTCCAAAATTAATGACTTTCTCATATGATGATTAAATAAATCTTCGACAATTATTGATATCTATGTATTTTAGATTCAGAATTTTGGGAATAACGCACTCTTCGATGTATTTTTTAGTTGTATTATTACAGAGTCTTATTGTAAGACTCAGTAAACTCTTATTTTCGAACTCTGCTACAGAGTTACAATGTAACTCAAGGCCCTGCAATATCAAATGTTTCAAATTAGGAAAGCCGGTCAAAAGGACATGTGTGCCTTTGCTTGTAACATCATGACCTGTAAAAACAAAATTGTATTCTTCATATTATGTATTCATAAATCACGGCAATCAGAATAAAAGAAATGAAATATATTACTCATAAGAATAATTTTACAAAGTTTTTTGCAACTTGTGCTCAATGTTGCAATAAATTCGACATTCGTCGGCAATAGTAAGTGAACATGCAATACTTTCAAATCCTTAAGAAATGCCAGATTTTTGAAAGCGGTTGCAGGCAATTGGTTAAGATAACGTAAAGTCAAGGACTGTAAGTTGGAAGTTACATTATCTTGGCAGAAAAATGTAATCGGGAGATTATCGAAATAACATGATCTCAAATATGATAAATTCAGCAACGCGTTAATACCATTACCGCTGATTCTTGTGCAGCCTATGGAAATAATCAAGTTCTTAGCTATACAGCGTGAAAATGATTAATTTTTATGGTTTCGCAAACATACCTTTCAGACTAATTTCTTGCAATTTTAATAGTTTTTGACTTATCGTTAACATAAGTTGGTCATTTACTTTAAGTTCGTTCTCTGGATTTTCATGCATGTCTGACATAGAAAGTGTCAACACTCAAGTTTTCCAAAGACGCAATCGAATTACAAACATTTCCAGACAAATCTCTGCAATCCTCTAATATTAATGATTCCACATTTGATTGCGCTTCAGTCAATAGCAATGAATGGATGCCGACGTTAATCATTTCAACTTTTCTCTAATTTGGTAAAGCAGTCAGAATTGTATGCATGCCTAAAGCAGTTATTTTTTTTATACCTGTAAGAAGAACGATGACATTAGAATAAAGAAAAATAATTCTTTCGAATAAAAATACTATAAATCGTACCTCTTAAAGTAATCTTTTCAAGTTTCGTACAACCGTTGCATATTGAGAAAATGGAATCATCATCCAAGCGTTTATCAGGACTTTTAAGCGTGACATCTCTCAAGTTTTCAAGATTCTCGATCATTTTAATGTCTTGAATGAGGTCATCAGTTGCAATTGGATCATCCAAAGTCAAATCTAGGACTTGAATCTGACTTGCAAAAGCTATTAATGTTCGTAAAAATAATCGGAGACTTCTATCGCCGATCATGGCCCCAAATCGTACCAAATTGTAGTGATCAGCTGACTTCAATATGAAAAAAATTCACGATTTTAATTATAGACATAACATAACACGGTTATTCCCTGGTAATTACTCAATTGACTGATATACTTACTGAAAGAATTTCTGATTTCCACGATACGGTAGGATATGGTAGTATCAAATTCTTGGGTAATCTTTTCACATAATCTGGGGCTCGCGACAGTTTGAGTAATTTTTCTGCATCAGCAACTCGTACGCAGTTTAAATCAAAACTTTCAATTTTTTTATTCCTCAAAAAAATTTTATATAACTCTTCGGTATAGTCACCACCGATCGATGTTAACATGGCAATTTCGATCGTTACTAAATTACGACAAACGTCGGAAATTACACCAAGTATAGTTTTTACATGCCATTCATCGACTATTACGTAAGCAACACTTTGGAAGAAGAACATATATTCGTATGTATCGTAAAAATCATAGTAGTTTAAAATCAATCTAGTTTTTTGCAAAAAAGGTCCACAGTTGCGTAAAATTGTCAAAAAGTCTGTGAAACGCAGTTGGTACGGCAACGAGTCCACTAATGGGAATTCTTCTTTTGTTATTTTAAATTCCAGTATCCGCCACAAAAAATTTAATAAATTGGCCGAGTTTCGAAAAACTGTTACAAAAGACATTCGGATTGGTAAATATCCTTGCAATAGGGTACTTGACTAAAAAAAATGTTGCAAATCCATTTCATATGTAAATTAGAGGATCGAAAAATAATCGACACGTATTTTTTCTTTTTTTGATAAACCAAAAATGGCCGGAGATACAGGGATTTGAAAAAAATGATGTGACGTCACTGGC
>JABFQI010000292.1:0-12513 GCA_022816925.1 Trichacis sp. ZL-2020 | reverse complement strand
GCGCAAAAATTTTAAATGATACTGCTCGGATTGACTCTGAAATAAATTATCATATTTCGAGTTTCAGGATTGGTATGGCTCTAGTTACCCAATGCATTGAGCATGGGATTACCCCTCTTGCCTCCCGTCCCGCAAAGTGTTCATCCAACCTCCTTAATCGGTTGGACTGATGCCGTCTTTTTCGGTGTTTTTATATGTATTTCAGGAGTAGTCTTGTCGGTGGACTTTGTTTCTTATCTGACTTCACGAGTACTACTCCTTTCTATATTTTTTTTGTGGCCGATTGCGAAGAACGTTGACTAGAAAGTGAATATACAAATATTTGGAACTTTTATCACCATTTTATAAACTCTTTGATAGAAAAAATTACTCACTAATTTATTATTAAAATTTTTTGCAAATTTTATGAAAATTTCGCACTTGCCATTAAATTTTGTACCGCGATGGTTGATTCGGCATCTGGTGAGGCCGAAATCTGGAAAATACATAATATAATAGAATACTAAATTAAGTAAACAGTACGAATTTATTAGCATTTTTTGAATCATTGGGATTGTTAGCGCTAAATTGGAATTCATTTCAATATAAATGAAGAGGGAGCTTCTGTCATAAATTCAGATAATTTTAGATACTTCGAAGATTGAAAACGCATTAGAAACAAGGCACTCGTTTTGTAAAGATTTAAAGGCGAAAAAAAATTTCAATTTTAATGAAACGATTATGTTTAAAGTTACTACGAAATTGTGGAGCTGAAATTTTTTCCGAAAAAGCCGTTTTAAGTCTTTGAATTGAGCAATCGACGTACAAGTTTATTATCTCGAACTGTCATTTCTCAGTTACTGATGGCCACTAACACAGACAACGCTTATTAGCGTACGGGTCAATACTTTAGAGGGTGTTTCAAAGTGCATCACGGTTTTGCACGGTGTATCACGGTGTAGCAAAGTGTCACAAAGTATATGTATTTCTAAAAAATCATGAATACGGCTTGCGGCCGAGCAATAGTATATTGTGTTACAAAACAGCAACGGCACTCAATTATCAATTTAAAAAAATTGAGCGACGAACGAAACAGATAGCAAAAATCACCGTGTTCTGTAATTGCTTGAATCAGTGAATTGGGTAATTCGGAAAAATTTCATGCAACAAAATGTCCAAATCGTGAATGTGGTTATGTTCGAGATAAACCGTTGATGGTTTGAGGCGATAATTGCAGCAATCTATATTCATTAGTTCTTATTGATTCATTGAAACATGTAAGTTTTTCAACATTTGTTTGAGTTTTAAATAAAGAAAAATATAATATTTTTAAAGGAAGAATGTCCACTTACAAAGTTAATCATTTTTACTTGATGAATTATATTTTACAACATTGTAAAATAACTTTATTAGTAAATTATTACTGCCAAAAGACTTGATAAAATTTTCATCTCATGAACAAAGTTTATAGTAACTAAATAAAGAAACTCTTAAACAAAAAATTTATTGGAAAATTTGATTATTTTTAGCGTCAAAAATTAATTGACGAACCTCGTAAATAGTACATTACCTATCAAGGGGCAAATGTTTTCAGGCGAGTGAGAGGTTTCCAGTTTCGAAAAGAAAATACTATGATGCGTGAGATATTTTTCATGCTAAGGGGTCGTAAAATTTCATTTAATGGTATCAAATAACATATTTTCGAGACAACCTTGAGAACTCGAAAGTAACTTTTTAAATATGTGATACTTCATTCAGTCTACGCCACCCTTGATACAGATTTCTTCGATAGAGTAAAATATGATGTGAAACAAAAAATTTAATTTCGCTCACTTGAGTTTTTTGTCAGGTGTTTGATCATCTTTATTTTATTGTTGAGTTTTGAAAAGCTCTGAAGTACGGATTTACTTTAAGTTATTCTTTTGTTAATTTTTAGTTTTTTTTAAATTGCAAATTGTCTTGATCATGTTAGTTTGTGTTAATTATAATAACAAATCTTAGGGGAGGGTGTAAAAATGTGAAACACCTTAGCTAAATCGATTGTTGCAAAATAGTTTTTACAGATTTTGAAAATGTTACTATGGCTACGGATGCTCAAACCTTTGACTACAAAGGCAAAGTCATAGTCTTCAATGATATCAATTCTATCATTTGCGAGTTCTGTCCTATCGAGTAAAGCAGCAAAGCGTGAGAAAATATGGCACACTGAATCGTACTGAAATTCGCGTGAATCAATATTTAACATGCAGTTTTTTTGAAAAATCATGAAGTGGGACTTAAAAACGGCATATGTACAAAAAGTAATGTAAATTTTACTTAGATCAGCATTGCCATCAATGGCTGTGCCGGATTACTCCATTTTCAGTTGTGAATATATTAGCAATACAGATATCTGTATAGTTGATTGCAGAATCTGTTTGCAAACACGTTTTTATTCAAAAAGTAACATAATAAAAAAAACGATGCTTTTCACTTTTTGCTTCTCGTGATTGAAGGACACTTTCAATTGATATAATATGCCGCAAAAATCTTGTTCACTGAAAATAGTTCACTTGACCCAATAGTATTTTAACTATGAGAAATAATGATGTTTCACTTTACTTTACTCTCCCCTATTCGATTAATTTATACAAACTCAAGTCATTGTTAAGTTGTATTTCAGAAATTGATTGAATAACTATATAAGCTACAATATTTTAGTAGGCAGAAATTTGCTTATTGATTCAATTTTTAGTTGTACTTCCAGATTTGACTACATAATTGTATGAAATCGGTAAATTCTAATATTTTGTTGAGTCTTATGATTGAAAATTTTTTCTTATTGATTTAGGTACGAGATTAGTTTTAGCAAATTTTCACTATCATTCTTCAAACTTTTGTATTGTACATAAGGCGACTGAATTAGACATTTTTATTATTCACATAAATAATGAAAATAAGGATGAATTTGTATATTTATAATTTCTGCTATTATGTTCATTCAGTGGCGTAATATAAGCAATAATCTAGTTTTAGTTAGGAAAATTATTGTTATGATTTAGATCAGAATTCAGTTTTAGGTTAAGTAATGCTTGCAATTTAGTGCTCTCAGCCTCTTGTAAAAATCTTGAGGTCTCTTTTCTGGTCAGTAAGGGCTCAACGGTAGGCTCTTGCTTGCTGTTCTATTTCTCTATCAGAGAATTCATTCATTTGGTGGCTGAAGAGGGTTTTCTCCATCGTTTCTTCAGCGTCAAGGTCATCACAGGCGTCTACCATAGACATAATTTGGACCTACGTCATTCAGGCATGTTTGCCAGAACTATCAAATCTGAAACGGGTTCCTGAAACCAGTGCTTTGGGCGTTACACCTGATTCAAGTTATTTCTTCATGGTTACCTCTTAAATCATTGGACCCCGACTCGCACCAAGGACTTCATCATTCCTTGATCAAAAGTACAAGTCTGCGGATCAGCTACGACTTCGTCAATGCCCAGAATGCGTATTCCGGATCAAAAGCATTTACACATGTTCGAGGAAAATTGGTGCTGTAGTTGAATATGGGTCGTGTGCAGTCTTAACCGATGCCAATTCTTCATAAATAACTGACTTGGGTTCAGGGAACACATGTTGAAGCATTTCCATATCTTGAGGAGCATCCATCACCCATTACTGTACGCTTTCGACACGCTCTGAGGAAAGTCATTATCTTCGGATTTCCTTAAATCCATGGAAGTACGGACGATTCCCTTCAAAACAACAGGAAGAAAAGGAAACCTGCTAAGGAGGGATACATCGAGCGAGCAAAGGCGGCTACCTGCGAGCCCGGAAAACTCTGAAAAGTAGCCTCTCTGTCGGAGAATGAACATTCTGGAGTTTCTCTGACCACATCGACTATTTTAGTTCTTTCGATAAGTTATCATATTACTAAGTTGGTTCATGTTTACGAACTTTTTGTAGGTATTTAAGGTTTTTGTAGTCTAAGATTTAATAGAATTAATAGTAAAATTTAATCAAGTTAAATGTTCGGAATGAATTTTTGATGCATTTCAGTTCATCATCGTTCATTAATATATTTGTTGTTACTTAGGATTAAGGTTATTCTAATATTACTCATACTCATAATTTTTTGCGTTAGAAGATTGACCGAGTCAAGATTTAATATTAATATTATAGTCATGGTTTATGACTTCTGGTAGAAAAATTTTTAAATTGATAGTACTTTTAGAACCGGATTATTTCGGTCGACGTTATTCTGGGTGAGCTAGTACATTATACTTGCTCAATTTTTCGAATTATAATGTAAGTCTCGTGTTAATAGATTGATCTCATCGATAATTTTAAGTTAATTTAAGTTATATCTCTGTTTTTGATTAATCAATAATAAGTGCAAAAGTTATGATCAAACTCCTGATAAAAAATTTGAGTTACACTTGATACTAATAGTGAGTTCTTGGCTCAGCAAAAAGTGTCGGCAATTATTATAAATTTTTCTTGATGCTTGATATTTGTTAGTATCCATATTTGAAACATTACTTCGTTGCAGAAGAAAAAGCACCTGCATAGATCTCTTCATGAAAGTCCCAAAAATTTAAACATACAAAAGCACATTACAACTCGCTTCAGTTGCTTTAATAATTATAACTGATTAACATGTTCTAATTGAATGAAAAATGAATATACTGTTTGAATCAGAAGCAATAAGGTGAGTTGTCTAGTGGTTTTGAATGTATGAATCATTAAGTCTCGAGGGAAGAGATTTGTATCCTACTTGTAAAATCACTTATCATTTCAAGAATTAAAGAAATCTGTAATGAATTCTCTTCGAAACAAGGAAATTTAATCAATACTTGATGCCAACCTGATGAACGTAGTTTTCGGTATCGATATTTTATGTAGAACGTGTAAATTCATAATTTTGAAAGGAATTTTTTGCAAATTTCCTGTTAGCCCGTTTTCTAACGAAAAAATAACGAATTTCAGGTCATTTCTGAATTCGAGTTGGTGATTTTCAATTCTAACTAAAATTCCTAGTATTCGGGATATTTATTTGATAGATTGGGGGGGGGGGGGGGGGTAGTTTTGTTGCCAACAAAAATATTACAATGATACAAGATGTAAAATTCTTGGAATTTATTGTAACGTTAAAATACGTTGAAAATTTTATTAATATCATATATAAAGTGGAACACGTCATTTTTTATCATTTTCCTGTTACATTGTAACGTATTTATAAATTGTTCTTCCGAAATGAAGTCACCCCTGTTATGTAATATAGACAGCCAACAGTCATCCGTTCCAAATCTAATACATTGCATTTTTTCATATTTTTGAGAGAGTGAGAGAAAGGGAATCGACGTAGTTCAAGGTACGAAAGTAAATGAAAAATGTCATCATTTATTCAAAAAATGAACCTCATACATTCAGAGACGAAAAAAAAGATCAAGTTTTACAAAAATATAAAAAATATAAATATTCATACGCTATACGTCGACGACCACCCTGATAATATTTTAATGAAATTTTTCTTGCACCGTTTTCAATATTATTGTATTACCCAATTCTCATGTTGGACTGTTTTTCAATAAATTTCAATTTATTTCCAATTTGAGTCCGAGAAAGTTAAATATAGAGTCATTACAAACAAAGTACCACTTTGATTTATGAAGCAAAAATTTGTTCACAAAATGGAATATTCAAAGTTGTGTGAAACTAAAATATATAGAATAACTATGAGCACAATATTGTGAAATAAGAGGCTTTGAATTTTTTGCATGTCATCAGTGACGAAATTTAGATAAAAATTTCATAAGAATCAACGAATATATTAAGGAGTGAAAAGTCAACATGTAGTAAGCGCCATTTTAAGAATTTTAAAGAGAGAAAAAAACGTTAATATTTTCACGAATTACGAGAATAAATTATAAAAAAAGATGAGTAGCTGACAAAGCTTATTATTAAATACATGAATTCCAAGCGCTTATCAATAAAATTAGTGAAGTTACTATCGTGCAAACTTTGAACCGTGGTAGCTCCAAGGGTACCGTTTTGTCTAAATGTGGTAATCATAAGATCGTCGCAGAGGTGACGGGAACAAATTTGAATCGAATTTGCGGAGCGTCTTCCTCTTTCGCGGCATATAAACGGCAGTATTGCAGCTAAAAGAAAAATGTTATCATTGTTTTATCCGGAAGACATGCACAGATCAAGTGCCAGATGCCAAATTCCTATAATAATGATCAATATCACGTGAAAATAGGAACATTGCTGAAATGACGGTTGGAAAAGCACACTTGTTGACTGAATTGCTGAAGATTCGTGTGCTGTCAAGATAAAGTTTAGAGTAAAGGCAAGTAAAGGAGCGACACAAAAATCAGATATGTAAGCGCGTCCCGTAAATGCCCAAAATAGGGTTCTTCAGGTCTTCGAGTGCGGTGCTGATCACTCATTAGGGATTTGATATGATTCGCTCGTTTAAATTGTGGCGTTTTCACTGTTTGCCAGATTTGATTTCATAAGACTTCATGGGTTTAGTGTTACAAAACGTGATTTCCGAAATCCTTTCTTGACACTCTTCTAGAGTCGATGATAACATTGTGATTCATCTCCCTTACTGTTGATTCCGTGGTTTTCACGTAATATTGATATTTTATGATGAGAGGAATTCAGAATAAAAGCGACAAACTATTATTCTTGTGTCATTGCTTTTTCTGCTTCTTCTACAGCTTTTTTACAGCCACGATAGCAACACATGGTTAAAAAACAATGATAATGTAAAATTCTAACATATTTATCTCCCGGAAATTTTTACATTTTTGAAACTCTTATAGATTTAGTAACATTCCAAGGATAAGTTTTCAATCATTAAATTTATTCTTTCCCATTCATAACTCAGGGAAAAAATATTGCTGTTTAAATAAAATCATGATTTTCTAAGAACAAGAAAAAATGTTCTGTGAAATCAGCAGTATGTTGTATCAATTTAACAAAATTTACTGGCAATTAAATTATAATGTTGTCAAGTTTATATGAAGTTGTATTAGCATAAATGAAACAAAACGTTTTATAGAAATAATGAAAGGTTCTTTGAATCAATGAAGCTTTTCTGTGATGGCATTCCAAATAATTTATGATCGAAATCATAATTTGAACTTGATTTATCTAATTTTTTTAGTATATTTCTTGTTTATTTTGTTCTCACAAGAAGATTTCAATGAAATTAAATTTTATGAACACGTAATATATTTTGATGAACTTACATAAAACAATTATGAATAAATTGAAAGAGATAAAGTGAAATAACTAATGAATTGATTACCATTCCCATTAAATTATAATCGAATATAAAATATGAAAACGACGCATTTTTTTCTACCACTTCTTTTTATATTGCAATGATGTCCACTTCTAATATCATGAGAAATTAAAGAGCAATTTTGTAAAAGAAATAACAATTTTCATCACAAAAAAGTGATGGTCGCCTTTCCATTGAAGATGATGTGACGTATAGTTCATTAGCTCTCTATATGAATTAACATACAGAGAGTTAACGAACTGATTGATCATACCTTCAAAGATTGGATCAAGATTTTCCATAACTATCTCAATCTCATCCATGGGTATCCAAGCATCTTCCACGTTGTTGGCTACTACTTCGATGTCAATATTTTCTGTAATATATTTAAAAATATCATCTCGGAGTTAAGAGAAATATTTAACTTCAGTTATTTAAAGATTTTCATAAAACTATTTACTATGAATATTCGGTGATTCAGATTGATTAGATTCATCGATCATATATTTAAATGAAAAGATAGATTACCTTCACGTGTTGGATCGAGTGATCCCATAACTAAAACTATGTCTTCAAATGCAACAAGGTCCTTTTCTCTTGATAACGGTTCTGCTTCACTGTTATCGCTGTTTGATAAATACTAAGATTCGCCAAGTGTATCGTATTCTTCGGCAAGATTAATTTTTCTTGAATGTTGAGTATCACTCATTTGCATTCACATGGATTCATTTGAAACAACGATTAATTTAATTCATAATTTAGATATCAACTTTTTATCGGGCAGAAAACAATTACACATGGTTTTTCTTTCTTTTTCTATATAACACGAGTTTTATTTGGCACAACGTAAATCTACTGATACACGGTAAAACTTCGTTTTAATGCAAAAACGCAGTTTCCGCAAAGTTATAAAGTAAAAATTAAAAAACTATAATTGTACATGAAATTGTAGTTTTCGTACAATTTATAAATAATGTAACACATGGCAAGATTGAAGTTAATATTTTCGAATTGATACATACGACGCAAACTGACATTGAGGAGTAATTCTATAAGGTCCATCATTAAAATAAAATTGTGATACAGAAACATTTATAAACGTCTTCATAAAGCAAAAGACTTGAAAATTATAATTATACATAAAATTTCAGTTTTCTAAGAATTTGAAAATAATTTATCAAATGCAAGATTGAAAATATTTATCGAATCGATACATGTACATTACAAAAAAATGTGGCATCGACATCTTGGAAGTGCTATTTACAGGTATATATTTACACGGTATTTACAAGATATTTATACAATATTAAAAGGATATCGAAACGATATTGAAAACGATATCACACATGATATTATACACGATATCGAAAACGACATTAAAAATGATATTAAATACGATATTAAAATTATATTTATCCCGAATGGTGAACGACTGGTTCTTGGAAATTGTCGCCAAATATTTGTCTCATTGTGGATACCCACTTCTCGGGGCAATTTGGGCAGGTTGTGCCTTCGTAAGGCCTTTGCCCTTTAGGCCGCAGCCGTAATAGCACAATGACCTCTTACTACGTTGCGTTAGGCATCTGGCCATGAAATGCCCGAATTGACCGCAATTACGGCACCCTTTCTGATACTTGTCATCGCTCCTGTCCGAGTGTTCCGTTGAGCGCCGTTTGGGAACTCTTGATTCAGTCAAAACATTTTTCACACTTTTCTCGAATTAAGATTCAAAATTTGTTTCCCCTTTATAATTAGACGAAATTTATCTATGATACTCTCGTTCCCTTACTCGATAACGATTCTTTTTCTTTTTTTTGTTTCCTTAGGGGAAGAAAACTCGATGCTGTCCATTTCTCGCGATTTTTTGTACATACTTCCTCCTTAATATGTATATCATCCTCTTGTATATAAAATACGAGGGGTGTTCAAAAAGTAAGTTTCCCTGCTCCGGGAAAAAAGCAAAACACAATTTTTAGGTTAAAGTGACACATGTATTTATTGATTGACTTATAAACTATTTTTCTACATAGTCCCCTTGGACTTGAATACATTTTTTATATCTGTTCTCAAGCTTTGACAAACCTTGTTTAGAAAAATCCGTGCCCTGTTTTTTAAAGAATAATTTAACAAAGTCTTCCACTTCATCATTTGAATTGAAGTGATGGCCATTCAAACTTCCCTTTAACTTAGGAAAAAGAAAAAAGTCACTTGGTGCGAGATCTGGAGAGTAGGGTGGGTGATCAAAAATTTTCCATTTGAATTTTTCCAGTAAGGTTTGTGTTTTTTTTTTACGGAATGAGGAAGTGCATTGTCGTGAAAAAGCAACACTTTTCTCGATGTCGCCTTCGTTTAATGGCACTTTTAAGTTTATTTAGCACTTGACAGTAACGATCTGCATTCATCGTGGTACCGGATTCAAGAAAATCAATCAACAGAACACCTTCGTTGTCCCAAAAACTGTGGCTATAACCTTACCAGCAGAATACTGGATTTTTGCTTTTTTTGAAGCACTCTCTTCTGATTTCTTCCAAACCATACTTTGTCGCTTCATTTCAGGGTTTGTGTGGTGAACCCACGTTCCACTCCCTGTCATAATGCGTGAGTAAAGATTTTCGCCTTCATCTTCAAGCATGTCAAGAAATTTTTCCGCAGACTGAAGTCTTTTTTGTTTGTGATCATCTGAAAGCAGGCGTGGGAGGCCACCTCACACAAACTTTACGGTAACCAAGATGATCTGTTATGATTGTGTGGATTGAAGTTCGACAAATATTGATTTCAGGAGGCATTGAGTCCAAAATTCTGTCAATTGTAAAGTGCCTATCCGCCAAAATGATTTTTTCGACTGCTGCGACTGCGTCATCTGTAACAGAGGTTTTTAGCCTGCCTGCATGCTGCTCATCATGAACTCTGCGTCCCTCGAGAAAATTTGTACGCCACCGACACACTATTTGCACACTCATGCATTTGTCACCATAAATATGCACTAATTCAGTGTAAATTTCATTGCCATTAAGCTTTTTTGCAGTTGAAAAGCGAATAACTGCACGCAACTCACAAGTGGACACGTTTTTCACAGGTAGCTCCATGGTTTCCGAGCCGGTACTGATGAAAAAAATTTTTTCGGCAGATAAGACAGGTTCCGCTCTTATCAATATATCCTTGACTAAAACTATGTTCGGTCCCAGCTCGTTAGATGGCGCTGGAGCAAAATGGCAGACTATGGAAACTTACATTTTGAACACCCCTCGTACATTGTCTGCCTCCTGCAAATTTTTTTTGACGGGCCGCTCCTTATCTTTCGAAGACTTCTTATCTTTATATCTTCAAGTTGTCCGATGTTCACTTCCTGTAAATATACAATAAGTAGACGTATAATGAGTTTTCGAATTGATTTCCTATTGATGTTTTCCATAAAAACCAGCTTACTTCGCCGATTAAAAAATCAATGAAGGGCGCAGTACTGAGTCAGTACTGGCAGTACTGGTGCGCGTGCTGGCATAGTTCTAAGATGATAACGCTCAGCCTGTACAGACTTTCAGTACTGGCCCAGTACTTCAGACCAGTACAGGCGAGTACTTGCGGGTGGAATAGATGTAGGACTGCTTGACACAGTACATTGATTTCAGTAATAGTAGAATTATTAAGTCATCATTAAAAAGTACTTGAGTAGTGAGTGTCAGCCTGTAATGAGGTAGTGAATATTGGCCTCTGTTGGGACAGTGAATGTCAGCCAGTACTGGGCCAGCGAGTGTCAACCAGCCCTGGCTATTTACTAAAATCACGTAATAGCCAGAACTGAGCCAGTAAATGCCAGACAGCACTGGCGGGGTACTGAAATGGTATTATAGCCATTACTGGTGCAGTACAGCGCCGTTCGTCAGTGCTGACATTTGGAAAATTTGTTTTAATGGGCTTCGCCAAAATTTCATATGTTTGCGACAACGCAGTTTCCGTTACTATTATTGTTTTTAATAATATTTCCCCCATTTTTGGTTAAACGAGATTCATCTATAATACTCTTGTCCCCTTTCTCGATAGCTATTTTTTTTCGTTTTCTTGTTTTATTCGGGAAAGAGGACTCTATATTCCCTATTTCTTGCAATTTTTCATACATACTTTCTCCTTGAAATGTTTATTATCATATTTTTCGTAATCGAACTTATTTGAAACTTATGTTCTATTGTATCTTTTTTATGGTAATAATCTTCAAGGTTGTTCATCCATTTATCTCTGAATTCTTATTTATAAATTTTGGTTTTCCAATGTCAATTTTATTTTTGAATTTTCGTTGCTGTTTTGGAATCAATTTTTTTATCTCCTCTGTTTATTCTTTATTCAATATTGATTCAATTTTTCAACTCAATGTGATGGACGTAAAATAATTTAAGAAATGCGTTAACTTGGAGTTTTTTTAAAATAACGCGTTACCACGAGTTTTTACAAGATCTGATCAACAAATATCCAGAACTATCCTTTGCCCGTCAATTTCAAGAACTGCTTCGTGCAAATCGATTTTATTATCGAGGCAATAAGTCACTATCAATTTGACGCAGTCGATGAGAACACTCAAATCAGGAACGACTTGCTCCATAATGATCTCTTCTCTGACGGAAAATTTCACAGAAACCATGTTTATTTTTCGAATTTTTTTTTTCCATAGATCGACTACAGAAACGTAAAAATGAGACTGACGATCGTCGAAAACATTGTTCCCTTTTATATAGGAAGTGAGCGCCACAACCTGGGGGTCACGTGAACAAACAGTAGACGGCAACCAATTAGAAAATCTGGTGAGAATGCACGAGACTGTAGTTGGTCGACATCAACAATACGAAAATACGGAAAATAACAGGTATTGGCTGTCTATCATGCTAGCAAGGCGTGGAATTCCTATACCCCCACGACACGTGGCTGTGTGTTTCGAAAGATATTATTTCTGTCTCGTATTTCAGATATTTAGTGCGACTTTCATTGCTTATAGATTCTTTCGAGACTCCCCGCTTTTTTTCCGTCACTCGAATAAATGAAGTATCACAAATTAAGCATACGAAATATAAAAAGGACCAAGAATTTGAGAAAAATTTTTTAAATCTGAAAATTGTAAAAAGCTGTTGTTTTCGTTCACGGAAATTGAGACTGTGAAGAGCGGCTAAAATACGGCCTTTTCACCGCTCTTTCCCCATTTCTGAAAAACCTATAAATTCTCGCAATTCGTCGCACGACCTCGATGCGTAATAGGTGGTCCCTAATTCATGTACCTTCAC
>JABFQI010000291.1:0-12515 GCA_022816925.1 Trichacis sp. ZL-2020 | reverse complement strand
AGATTCATCCAAATCAAATATCAAGTGATATTAATATTATCAGCAATAATATCGGCCTTGTTTTGCATGCAAACCTTCTTTAATTTATTACAATAAAATCTAGAGCCCTTATATGACAGATTTGGACTATTTCTCTGCATCACCGAAAGTTCTGTTTGAACATTTTTTTTCTCTTTCCAAACCATCTACAGTGAATTTCACACTTCCCGTCAAATTTTAAAATTGTTTAATGGTTTCTTAATAACTTTTCACCCTTCAAAAGCCTCGTTTTTATCAATTTTGAACATTCATTCTTCATTTCTGCTATATCATGAATGTTTGGCTACAAGGGCAGTTAATGAATGAAACAGTGAAAATAAAAAAATGCTTATGCAATAAGTGTTTAATAATAAAAATAATCTTATTCCCCACTTGAAAAATAATAATGATGAAACGTATATAAATATTAAATTTCCATTACAATATGTAATTGATTACTTTATATCAATTTAAGTTCTTTATGCAATAATCTGGCGAACGCGAGGAGGCTAGTAATTTCCCAGATTTTGGAATGAAAATGCCATCTTGAATAAAAATTCGAAAAATTTTGACGAAAAAATACTACCATTTGTAGATCAGAAAGACGCATGTTTTTTACATCTACACTTTTTCCATCCCAATTTCAGTTTTTGCGAACGGACTTTCGACCCCGACGCGGCCGCGCTGTGAAAATAGCTCTTAATTTTAGAGAATCTAGAAATAATTATTCTACAGCAAGTGATCTTTCAATTCATTTTATTCATCACGAACCTAAAAATAATTGCTCTGTAACGAGCTATTTTGGAATTTATTCGAATTTCACAAATAAAGAAATAATTATTCTAAAGTCAATAATTTTTTAAATTATACTAGAAACTCCTTTTCCTTAAAATTCGCTTTGAATTAATTTCGCTTTATTTACACCGACAGGTTTCGAATTGATTACATTTCACTCACTTCTTTTATTCCCACTTTAATGCTCATAACAAACTTCTTAAGCAAATGATTTTCTTAATTATACGCATTTTTATAAACCTATATGTAACGCGATCCGAGAAAAGGGCACTTCTAACCAAAAAATCGATTTTCGGATTACAAAAGATTACTCGACAACAGACGATTATTAAATTTTTTTAAATTTTCACCAACTAGGTATACATATTTTAGAGCGCGAGAATTTTTGAGTGTAGCTGAACTTTTTTGAACCTTTAATTATTAACTCCGGAACGAGTGATTTTTAAATTAATTCAAATTTTCGCGCACCTACAAATGAATACTCTAGAACAAATGTTTTTTCAATTATTCGGAAAATTTGTATTATATTTCCGCACTACCAGGAAGTTAGTATCATAGCGCATTTTAGTGTATATTTTTCCTAATAGGCATATTCCGCAATCATTTTATACAGAAAAATTTCAATGAACATAAAAATATCTTGCCCTATGGGATAATCAAATCTGATCTTGTGAAAATTCAAATAAATCACAATATCGTTTGCATTGCAGTGATTATTTTCCGGTTCCTTAAAATTTGAATAATTTGAAAAATTGCTTGTCCTTCATAAACTGGTCGTGGGTTCAATAAAATTCCAATAAATTAGAAATCTACTCGTCTTAGAATGAAATTTTCTGGCTCGAGGTTTCTTTGATCCCGACTAATTATTTTTTGGGCCTGAAAAATATTTAATAAATTTGAATATCGTTCGTCCACGGAGAATTATTTCTAGTTTTGTTAAAATTTAAATGAATTCCAAAACAGATAATTCAAAAATAATTATTTGTAGGTTCGACAAAATCTGATCGAACTGGAAAATTGGTCGTCCTGTATGAAATAACTATTTCCAAATTCGCGATACTTAAAACAAATTTAAATTTCGCTTGTTCTAGAGTAATTATTTGTAGGTTCCTGAAAATTTGGAGGTATTATCGAATTCCCTGCCCTATATAGAATAACTATTTGTAGGTTTCAAGAAAATTTCAAATCATTTACAAACTCCCGACATAGAATAATGTATTATAGTTTTACGAACATTTATATATATATACATATCCGACAATCGCTCGACCTGGACAAATACTTTCTGTGTTTATGAAAACTTATATAAATTCAAAAATTGCTCGCTCTTCTAGAATATCTATTTTCAGATTTATGAAAATTGGTATAAACTATTAATTGGCTCGCCTTGCAATATAGATGTATAGGTTTATAAAGATGAAAGTAAATTCAAAAAACACTCACTTTAAAAACATTATAATATAATTGTGACGCGATCCGAGAAAAGAGAACTAGGATCCGAAAGTTCACAATGCGAGTTCACACAATAATTACAATCTTGTAAAATAACTGGCATTAAAAAATTTCTGGTTCCACCTCATGAAACATAGAATCACGCAAAATCCGAAAATTGATTTTTTGGATCAAAAGTCTCTTTTCTCGGATCACGTCACATATAGATTCATAAAAATGCATATACACTAGAACCCCGAAATATTTACATGGCTCGACCTCAAATGAATGGTAAACAGTAGAAATACTTACATTCTCCTCCACTCCCTCCACGTCTTATAACAAGGCTCGCGCGTGTCCGAAAGTCGGACGTTCTCGTGTTATGAGCACTAAAGTAGGAATAAGGGAAGTGAGTGAAATGTAATCAATCCGAAACTCGTCAGTGTTAATGAAGCGAAATTAATTAAAAGCGAATTTGAAGTTAAAGGAATTTCTAGTGTAATTTAAAAAATTATTGATTTTAGAATAATTATTTCTTTATTTGTGAAATTTGAATAAATTCCGAAATAGCTCGTTACACAGCAATTATTTTAAGATTCGCGATGGATAAAATGAATTGGAAAATCACTTGCTGTAGAATAATTATTTCTAGATTCTAGAAAATTAAGAGCTATTTCTATAGCGCGGCCGCGTCGGAGTCGAAAGTCCGTTTGCAAAAACTGTGATTGGGATTGAAAGAGTTTATATGTAAAAAACATGCGTGTTTCTAATCGACACAAGGTAGTATTTTTTCGTCAAAATTTTTCGAATTTCTGTTTTAGATGGCATTTTTTCCGAAATCGGGGAAACAACTAGCTCCCTCGCGTTGGCCAGATTATTTCATAAAGAACCTGAATTGATATAAATTAATCAATTACATATTGTAATGTAAATTTCATATTTATATTCGTTTCATCATTATTATTTTTTAAGTGCCGAATACGATTACTCTACTTTTTTCACACTTATAACATTAGATTTTTTTTATTTTAACTGTTTCAATCTTTAAGCGCCCTTGTAGCCCAACATACATGCTATAGCCTAAATGAAGAATGAATGTTGAAATTTGATAAAAAGAGGCTTCGGAGGGGTAAAAAGTTATAGAAAAATCATTAAAAAATTAAAAAATGCGACGGGAAATGTAAAATGCACTGTAAATAGTTCGGAAAAAAAAAATGTTAAAACAGAGCTTTCGGTGATGAGGACTAATAGTCCAAATCGGTTATATACAGGCTCCAGATTTTATTTTAATGAGTTAAAAAGGTTTGCATGCGAAATAAGGCCGATATTATTGCTGAAAATATTAATATCACTTGATATTTGAGTCGGGTAAATCTGACAGCTTGCGTCGTCTGTTATTTGAATCACGTGACGCGTTCCGCGCACGCGCGGAATATCCCGGTGAATCGGCGAAACGCGTCACGTGATCCGAATAGCAGACGACGCGAGCTGTCAAATGTACCCGACTCAAATATCAAGTGATATTAATATTTTCGGCAATAGTATCGGCCTTATTTCTGACGTTGCATTGCATTGGCCATACTGCTGCTCAATGCATTTCTTATAGAAAGTTCGACGAATTATTTTTAAAAAACTACGCAAAATTATAAGTAGTGAATACGTTTACGACGCGTCCGGGAGCCGAAATATTGATTGTGAAAAATATGGTGTGTATGCGTCATGAAATGTAGATTTTTACCCTTGCCGAACTTTGACTTTTATATATAAGATTATAAGTAGCGACTGCGTAAGTGAATTCGGGTCTGACACCGCCGGTGCTGCTTGGTGGATTCCAGATGAACGGTAATAGTCTACTTTAGTTACCCCTGACAGGGAGGTGTTAAAAAAATTTGGTTTTTTGCCAAAATGGCTTGTTTTATATAAAGAAAATTATTAAAAGTGGCGGAAAGGCGAATTTTTAACAACAAATTGTTTAAAAAACAATAAAAAGTGCCGCGAGTGATGGGGTGATGAGTGCCGAAAGAAGGTGAAATATGGATGCGAGGCAACGGGTACTCACGGCAGAAATGGTAAATCGTCGTTAATTCATTCCTAAACAATGCAAAAACGTTGAAAAATCGCGAAAAAAGACTTTTATAAAGGGTTGACATTTGTGGGTTATGTTGGGCTCGCGAGCGCTCGCACGACTACAGCAGTCAGAGTCTTAAGCCGCGTTCAGTCCCGTTCGCAAGTGGGCGTGTTTAACATTTGAATTTCCTCGCGCGCGTTTCTAAAGAACTCCTGACCTAACCTGAACTGAGGTTTCAGTTGTCGTATTTTTCCGAATGCTCTGCATAAATTGGCACTTGACTATTAATTTCTTTTTGTTTTTTTCTATGACCCGGGTTTTTCGACAGCGAAAATACCATTCTGAGTGCTGAGAATCGGTTTTTGTAATTGGCACTAAATTGCACAGCTCACCGCAATTTTCACACATTTTCTCTTTCAGTATACACCCATGATTTCGTAGGAAATCTAACAATTTTTCATCGTTTAGAGACATTACGATGAACTTCTCAACTGACAGGAACAGCCACTACATAAATCAGGGTTCGACATTATTCTTGACCATGCAAACTTTATTTTATTCTTTTTTCGATTTCACACGTGCAATTGAAAACAATGGATACGCAGACGACAACTGAACCCTCAGTTCAGGTTAGGTCAGGAGTTCTTTAGAAACGCGCGCCAGGAAATTCAAATGTTAAACACGCCCACTTGCGAACGGGACTGAACGTGGCTTAAGACTCTGACTGCTGTAGTCGTGCGAGCGCTCGCGAGCCCAACATAACCCACAAATGTCAACCCTTTATAAAAGTCTTTTTTCGCGATTTTTCAACGTCTTTGCATTGTTTAGGAATGAATTAACGACTATTTACCATTTCTGCCGTGAGTACCCGCATCCATATTTCACCTTCTTTCGGCACTCATCACCTCATCACTCGCGGTACTTTTGATTGTTTTTTAAACAATTTTTTGTTAAAAATTCACCTTTCCGCCACTTTTAATAATTTTCTTTACATAAACAAGCCATTGTGGCAAAAAACCAAATTTTTTTAACACCTCCCTGTCAGGGGTAACGAAAGTAGACTTTTACCTAATTTAATTATTGGCATTCGCTATTTATTCGATAAGTATCCGACAATAGCGTGAATGCCGCCGTGAGCCAAATCACTTTTCGATTAATTTTGATTCTGAATAGTGATTTATTTATCACAAATTACTTTTTAATAGTAATTTTGGCACTAGGCAAGATAATGTTCTTGCCAGAGCAAATGCGTGGATTTCAATGTGTACGCTTGAAGCCAAAAGCGTGTTTTGCAATGTACACGCTTCATAATAAATTTGTAGCCAAATTTATAAGCAAAATTTTTTATATCAAAATGTATAAGCAATTTCATTTTGGAATGATAATTCTATAATGCTGAATTACTTTTTCATAGTAATTCTTGCACTTTGCTAAGGTGATATGCAAAATTTATTAGCAAATCTTGGCCAGCGGTTGTTGGCCGAAGATGAGGGGGGGGGCTGCCTGACAAATTTACAGAAAATACTTAATTCCTAACCTCATTTTAGGAGCAAGCCGATGACATTTGCTTCGTTTTCTTTTTATTGCAGCCTTTCTTTCTCTTAAAAGCAATTCAACAGTATTCTCGAGTCATTGACTTATTTACAGAATACTTTTGTTTATCCTGTTTCGATCCAAACATCGAATATTGTTAATCGAAAAAAAGCGTTCTCCGATTTTCAATCGATTTTTTTCGGAGAGTGATTATAGTAGAACAAAGTACGAATGAATTTGTCTACATAATATGACTTCTAATTGCTGTAAATTTATAATTGAAAGATTATTGTACTCAGACAATCTATTGTGGTAATAAAAATCCAAATTAAGATATTATTATGATTATTTTAGAAATTTGTATTCTCAGGGAACTCGAGTGTGGATTTATTTGTCTACATGATTTCTAATTTTTCTAAATTTGTGGTTTGAAGATTATTCTACTTAGAAAAGTCTATTTTGACAATTAAAATTAAAATTTAGACATTACTATGTACATTTTTGAAATTTTTATACTTAGTGTATCCGGGTGCAGATAGATTTTTATGATTCATGTGACTTCTTATTGTTCTAGATTTATAGTTTGAAGATTATTTTACACAGAAAAGTTTGTTCTGATAATATAAATTAAAGTTGAAAAAATTTTAAAGAAATCGATGCAATCGAACCATTTAAAAAATAATTGCCAATTGTATTGGAGAAAAAACTAGCCTGCGTACCACTAGTTATCAACACTTATTACCTATCCTAATATTCGCTCAGCATGTTTCACTTCTCTGTTATTGTCTCCAGCAGTCTTATTTTTTTCTATAATCACTCGTTATCATCACTTTTTACCTGTGCAAATATTAAGTCATCATGTTTCACTTCTCTCGCATGATCTGAAGAAGGCTCCTTTCCAATCAAACGGACAAATACAAATATGAAAAAATTTTTAAGTTTTTAGAAAGATTGACAGTTAATAAATAATTTTTGAATTATTTTTAAAAATTCAAAATTTCCAAAGAAAGCTACATATTATTTGAAACATTGGTCTTTGCATGTTTAATTGAGTTGAGTTTTTCAAAACTTTTTTTTTTCAATTTTTATAAGCCCATTTTATAACTTTTATAAAATTTCTATAAAACTTGGCTCAGAAAAATTTGCATACAAATTTTTTTCACTTTTTATGAAATTCTTAAACACTAGGGGGCCCGGATTAAATTATGATTGAAAGTCAAAATTTCCAAATTTCGTGTCACTGCTTATTTTTCATGAAAAATATCAGAAGATGCAAGCGAAAAGGTTTCATAATACAATATATGGCTTAAAATTTGAAATGCGAATATAATTGAGGTCTATAAAACTAATATAGGCACGCATTTTCTCTGATACTCAGTGAATAAATTCATAGTATACGTACCATCAAGACATGGTATTTGCACGGCGTTTTTCCATCGTCGAGCTTTATCGGCGTTTTTTGAAAAAAAATGCCCTTTTTTTTCGTATGGAGTTGCACAACCTGGAATGCAGCACGGCACTACCATTTTTTAAAACGCGATTATAATTGATTTGAATTTAGAACATTTTTACACAACAGTAACCTCGAACAAAGTTTTCAATTACCGAAGACGCAGTTAGACACAGTTTGACAGTTACAAAAGTTGTTGTTCGTTCATTCAAATAAGATTCAAAGACACGAATCTTGAATGATTACCTAGATGGGCAAAACCAGTCAACTAAACCAATACCGCGCGCCGCCTACAGCAAAAAACCATTAAATACATAAGGGGAGAAAATTTTCTGGGGAGTGTTCGAGGCCTGGAGTACAGTGAGTACAGCCCAGTGCAGTCAGTGCCACATGTTACCAGAATCAAATTTTTTGCAAATATTTGATTTTGACCCGGACAACTGAAGCACATGAGTTTCGCTATTTTTCTGGTAAATACAGTTTCTAAATGTTGTATGTGCCTGATTTAAAATGAAAGAGAATGATTATAAAACTATTCTATATCATTTGCAGAGAAGAATTTGGAAGGTCAATATTGGGAGACTGACCTAACCTCAATTGCAATGTGTATGACGAGAGTATGCATGGCCCAGTACCTTGGAATACAGAAGAACTGCTCTCAAAATGTAATCATACTTGATTACGAGGTAATTGTTCAAGTTCGACGTCATTTCATTAAAAATTATTTACTTCCGTGACAGTGAAATATGCGTTGATCAAGTCGACTGTGATATGTATCCAATATAACTCTGAACGGGTTTTTTTGGCCACTTACAGCATTTTATAGTTAATGTTGCGAATGCAAAAAAAATTTTTTCTTAACTTTGTTTTAATGGTTATATACTAATATGATAACGAAAAACAAAATTACAATATGCAGTGTAGAATTAATTAACATAATGTGTGATCGTTATTAACCCTAAAGTATAGGAATTTCACGAAAGCAAAGTTTTCAATATAGAAATGCAAAAAAACTCGACTTTTATACATTTTTTTTATATTCATGCACCATTTATTCAATGACTTTTCATGTTGCACGCGACTTCCTCAACTAAGTCGTAGTTAAGCGTAACAAAGCCAAGTAAACACAGACTCAGCCTAACAAAATCACATTAGCCGTAAGAAACCGCTCATCAAGCAATTGTGGAAGAAGCTCGTCACGTATCTATTCATTAACATCCATTAAATTTATTTATCCATTCGAAACTCATTATCATGAGGTACGTTTTCAATTTGTAGAACTTACGTAAGCGTTGATGAAGATGAGGATGACGACAATGACAAAGAAAAAAACTCTGCCATACTGCAGCAAATCGATCGAAGTGAGGAAAATAACGATGAGATCGTTTCCCTTACGAAAAATAACTACTGGACTATTGGTACTACTGGCGAAAATACTATTCACGTATAGGGCACATACAATAAAATATGCACAGGTGTACTATAAGTGAATAGTATTATCGCCAGTAGTACCAATAGTCCAGTAGTTAATTTTCGTAAGGGTTGTTCGGAGTGACTTCTCACTCTTTGTTCGATTTGCATTTTTTCACTCGAAGAAATTTAGAGATTGTGCACAGATTCACTCCGTCAGTATAAAGTGTGGCAGAAAATTCATTCAAATTCACCCCTAACCCAACGCCTAACGCCTCATTTCATTCCAGATTACCTCCTATAGATGTTTACACATGAAAATTGTTTAAAAAAAGGATTTTAACACGAAATTAAAGGTCGATTCTCATCTGTTTACATTGTCTATATGGTTCAGAGAGCTAGGTATGAAATTAGTAGCTTCTGCATGCGAGGTCGCCTCAATTTCGGTACGTCGTACACGAATAGAAACACAAGTCACGTTAGTGTCGAGACGTCGGCATCGCCTGGTATATCGCTCGGCTCGTCACCAAACACTCCACTCGATATCGTTTCTTTCATTTCATTCCGCGATTTTCATTCATTCGCGCATCGTTATTCGCCTCGGGAAAAAGGTGCCTCCCTGCACGATAGATAACGCGATACAATCTTGAAGTGAATCGTTGTCGAAAATCGGTACAACGTTATGTCGAGCCGAGGGGTCAACTCGAGGAAAAGCGTGGACGCTCCATACTTTGGCATACTCTTCCCGAAATATCTTATTGACAATGACGAAGGTAACGATTTTCTACCCGAATTCCGCGCGAACGCAATTAATCTTTCATCCGTGGATGCTTGGAATGGATAACGCTATTTTTAAACTCACGTGTGCCTCAGGCACATATATATGATTTACAGCTGCGAGAAGTACGCGGAAAAAATTTTTTCTTTGTGCACCGAGGAAAGACTTTTTTGTACCAGGAAATGAAAGAGAACGATCTTTTCATGAGATGGGATAATTACGCTTTTTGAAAAAACTGCATACTCGTTGAACGAGGCGCTTGCAATAACATTCGACACGGGCAATGAGCCAAATTGCACGTTTACCCTAAATACCGGAACGAGGAATTTTTGTAATAAAAATGTTTGCCATTCCGTCGCGATGAAAAACGAGAGTATACAATGAATGGTTGATGCTATTTATAGATTGTTATCGCGTACGTGTCAGTTTGCAATGTTCGACGGTACAATCGAGTGCACTATTTTATGCCCGGTTGATGATTCGGGGAACGAAAAATTGCTAATTCAGAACAAAGTTTTGTCGATTCGAAATATTGCGTTGAATTGGCTGATGTTTGACGAAATATTTTGTTCCATTAAAAATCGTTTTTCTGAGTGAATGTGATTGTTCTCATGAATTATTTATTAGGTTCGCGCGGTGATTAAAATGTTCCGCGCAGGTTAAATATAGATTTGTTGATACTCTCGGTCGTGGATTTTTCCTTGTTTTCGTTTTGTTCGATCCCTTCTCTCTATTTGTCGTGTAGCATTGAGTATGCGAAGCAAGCGCCGAAACAAGCAGAGTCAGTATACTGATTGGTCAAGATCAGTCAACATGGTCAGTGCCCTGTGCTCTCCAAGTTCTCTGGGATCCGCGATCTTTTAATTGTTCGAATAGTGTTTCATTGTCAATTCAGTGTCGATACTCGGGCAGTCAATAGGAGATTTTTAACGTAAAAGTGCATTTCTATGTCCTAGAAAATAGAATCTAGTATTTCCCAATCGAAAATGAAACAATAAAAATATACTCAAGGAAAAGTTTTGTTAAAATAGGGCCAACATAAGATTTTGTAAAATCTAGAAAATTGGTTGTCAATTTAATAACAATTTTGCCAAGTCAACAAAATTCATGTTAAATCAACAAAACTTTTCTCATAAAATATCAAATAGCTGCTCGACAAACATTTTTATTCGAAATTGATTACATAAAAAATGTTGCCGGGTCTGGAAGGACTTTAAAGTATATTCAGACGAAAACAACTCAGTAGAGATCCCTCTCACAAGATGTGTAGAATATCTAGGGATGAACCATATCGATACTTACAAATTAACCAAACATATAAGAATTCAAATAAAAAAAGCTAAAAAGGCTTTCTTTAGTGCGAACCATTTGTTTATATCTAAATCCTTCAACAAAATAATCAAAGATATTTGCTACATGCTACTAATAAAACCAATCTTAACCTGTGCCTGCCTGATCGGGTTCAACATAGGTCTATAAATTATGGAATAATTGCGAAACTTCGAACGACAGTGCCTAATAGCTTGCTTGAGTCTGTATCATACTCCCGAATCTGAATATACCAGATTCTACTCAAATTGAATCCTTTACGATACAATTAAAATTTCAAGAATCGGCAATTTTGTAATCACACTGATAAGAGACCACATAAAAAACTCTTTAGGATGCACTTTGAACCCGAAAAACCAATGAAGTTTTCAACTTTGCCCAAAAAATGTAATTCCGGTAGAGTCTCAGTTCCGCCATGAACATCGAATTGTGATTAGTACTTAGACCATGGAGTACATGGACTGCGCGTTCTATATCCCCGCCTGTAGTAACACGTGAAGCCAACATTGGGCTGGGATCTGGCCATGGTCTGGCTGGGTCAAAGTTTCAAGCGCAGTGGTGGGGGTTATACGGAATATAGGGGTTGGAACTTTGACCCAGCTCCTATGTTGACTTCATGCCGCCATGATTGAAGCGCATTCCATGTACTCTATGGTCTAAGCAGTAAACACCATTATACCTCGATTATACGTATTTGATAAGAGCCAAAAACACTTTGTTTCTTGGAGAGTTATCAGTTTTGACGTGACGTGGAATTGGAGTGTCGAAAAGTGTTTAAATTTATGTTTAATTGAGTGGTGAATCTATTTTTCCGTATGTACATTCGAACTCAACGAATGTTTATAAAGCTTATTCTAGTTTGATTAAGTTTATAGTAGCCCAAAAAAAATTATATCGAAAATGTATTGAACGGCCAGCGGGTTGCTTTTTGAGGAATAAAAGGTAAATCGTTAGAATCGCTATTTTTCCGAAAAATAGCTTCAAAATTTGCTACCTTCGAAAAATACGTGTATTTTGTATTAATACAGCTGAAGACAAATCAATTACAATTTGCAACTTCTTTTGCGTTTTTAAATCATTATCTTTAATAATTACACAGTACAACAAAATTTGGGTTAAGTTTTTAAACAGAAGAAAAATGTAAAATATCGATGGCAACTGACCCCAGAAACTTATTCCTCAAGGGATTTTTTTTGGTTAGCCTCCGTTTTCGAGAAATAAATTATTAAAGTTAATTAATTTTGCCGGAGCCTAAGTCCGTCAAATTTGGTTCGATTTTTGAAATTGAAAAAAGAAAGTCGTGGTTTCCCAAGGCTAGAAATTCATTTTTCAAATTATTTTTTGAAAAAAATAAAAATTTGCAACTATTGTTTACACTTGGGTGGACTTCATCAAATCCTATTAATGCGTGACGCTCGACGCTCACGTAAATACGGACCCTCCATTTTTCGATGCCTCCATTTTTACAATTTGTCTTGACACAAACACATTAAAAATCAATATTATGAATGAAAAATATTTCAATTGAAAGGGAAAACAATGCTTTTTCGTCATTTCCCGATTACAAGAATTCGAGCAAGTTCAAGGTATGAAAGATGTTGAATAAAATTTGGGAGAAACGAAATAAATCATAACGAGATGGGCGGAAAGGATGCACAAAAAGAAATTAAATGATTGATGTCTCGTATTGAACAATTGATTTA
>JABFQI010000290.1:0-12548 GCA_022816925.1 Trichacis sp. ZL-2020 | reverse complement strand
GCAACACTATTTTGCGTGTAGGAATATTCGTTTTACAATTTTGGTTTCATTTGGTTTACTCCATTCACATTTCACTCGGTGAGTTTTGCCCTATATTTTCCGAAATCGAACGCGCGCGATGACGATTGTTTATGCATTTTTTGGGAACAATTTTAGTTAAAAAAACATCGCTCCGTCCACGGATTTAGGTTCTCCATAAAACATAAATCTCAAAAACAATTTTTTGTAGGTCATTATAGACTATAACCAAAATGTTTTCAATCTTCAATGGCTGTTAAAAATTTTAAGAATGCAAATATATAATTTACAAAATTGTAGTTACAATTTGTTTATATAGTCTGAAAAACAGAAAAAATAAAATTCACCGTTATCAAAACGAGTGACTATTTTCCTTCACATATGAGATAAAAGTACATTACAGCTTTTTCAATTTTTTCTTAAACATAAAAAAAATGGATTTTTAGCATACCATATTTATACCTTGATTTAATACGATGTTTATTGAAAAATTTTCTCAGATTTCTGAAAATGGCTGACTCTGATGAAGAAAATGATAATGATTTCGAGCAGATGAATATGACTGGATTCCTGTTTGGAAATATTGATAAAAATGGAGATTTAGAAGATGACATTCTAGATGCCACTGCAAAGCAGCACCTTGCTTCACTGGGTCAACTTGGTTTAAATTCGTTTCTACGAGAAATGATTCCCATTGAAGAAGAAGAGAACACAGAATCTACATCCCAAGAAAAAACAACTGACATGAATAATGAGATGGAAAATGATGAGGACGATATCGATTATATCAAAAAGTCGCCTTCTGCGTTTGATTTTTCCGATATCAACGAACTCGCAGAAGATTTAAATGAAGTCGATGTTCCTGGTATACAATTTACAATTCATTTACAATATGACAAATCAAGGTAGCACGTAACTAAGAAAACCAGGAAATTCATAAATCTAGGAAAAAATGGGAATAAAATTTAGGAATTTTTTATAATTGGCAATCTCTCAGAAATTATGTGTGAAAATAAAGTTATTTTGTCGTGTGTAACAGGTCCGTTAGATGTAAAAATAGTAAAATAACATTAAAGATATTTTGTGAATTATCTGAAAATACTATAACAAATCAAATAGACAAAAAAAAATGCAAAAAAATTTTTTTTCCATTATAAATTTTAATGAACAAATGTTTGTGAAAGTGAATATTGAGAAATTGTTAAATATCCCTAAAGGGCGGTAAAAACTAAAATTTCAACGTTGAGTCTAAGAATAGAATTCTTTGCGTAGATAAAAATAATCAAAACATGTTCAGAAAGCAGAATCAGTAAGATATTCAGTCAATTTTTTGGATTGGATTCATATTTTGGATTTTATCATTTTATTCGTCTTAGGACCCTCAAAATTTGAAAAATTTTCTAAATGTCTTATGTAGTTTTTCATTTTTTAAATATTGAGATGAATATTTTAATTTTTCACTTAAGAATCCTTATTTTTGCTCATTTTTTTTTAAATCTTCTTTTGTATAACTGAATTATATCAATAGACTCATATTTTTTAAAATTTAGCTGAAAATACTAAGTCGGCTTCTTTTCTAGTTGTGACGTGCTCTGTTACATAATATTATTCGGATTTATTGATTTTTTTAGTGGAAAAAAGCCCTGAAAAGAAATTGGATAAGGAAAACACAGATTATGACGCTGATGATGAAGAAATTGAACCCAAACCGGACTCGCACTTGATGCCTCCTCCTCCTGCTCCTGAAGAAAAAGAGCCTTTAACCCCTGAAGAAGCAGAAGCAGCGAGAAAGCGCAAATTAGAAACCCCTCTTGCGTCAATGATGCCCTCAAAATACGCCAACATCAGTGTCACTAAATTGTTTCCTGATTTTCGACCAAACAAAGTTCTCAGGTTCTCTAGACTTTTTGGTCCTGGGAAACCAAATAGTTTGCCACAAATTTGGCGAGGTGTGAAGAAACGTAGGAAAAAAAGAAGACATCAGGAAGTGAAAGATTCAGATTCTGGATCTGATCAGGATGCCAAAAAATATAAATATAAGGTATTTCAAGTGAGCCAAAAAATCGATCTATGTTAATAATAAAAACCAGTTTCACTGGTTCTCGGCTGCGCCATGTCAGACAGACAGTCGAGGAAAATTCTGAAAAATCCTGGATTTTTCCTTGAATTTCTAGGCATTCCCGAAGATACCTGGAAGTCTTAAGAAATTCCCAATATCATCAAACATTTCAAAAATATTCCTTGATATTGGGAATTTTTTGAAAATTTTTGGATATGTGCTGCCTAAATTCCCTAAAATTTTTAAAAATTATGGAATATTTTTGAATATTCCTGGATATTTTTTGATATCTCAACTAATTCCCAGATATTCTTGAATATACCCAAAAATTTCGAGAAAATTCCGTATATTCTCGAATTAATATTACCAGAAATTTTCAGGATATTCTCAAAAATTCTTAGATGTACTTGCACATTCTTAAAAATACAGAAAGTTTTCAGATATTCCTTGACGTTACCAAAAATTATGGAAAACACCCCCATACATATTCAAATATTCTTGGAAATCACAAGAAATTTTCATATATTTCCAGAAATCTCTTATTATTCACAGGAATTTTCTAATATTCCTGTGAATATTCCACAGGAGTTTCCCAATGTTTTAAGAAAATTTCCAATAATTTCTAGAAGTTTCAGATGATCCTCAAAATTTATTTTCGAATTTAATTTAAAACTTAAAACTTCTTACTCCGAGAAATAAGCCCTATTCCCTAAATATTTCCCTGGAATTTCCAAAAATTTATAGGAACCTCCAAGAAGTTTCTCTATTCTCTGAAAAGTTCTCAAAATATCAAAAAATCAAATCTTCATGTAAGTTAAACGTCCTGATTAGCGCGCACTCAAAGTCTGCTGTAATTTTTGCATGAAAAAGTCATTAATTTATTATTAGAAACAGCAAAAACTTATTTCAAAACAAAGCTTAATCATTTAATTGGATAAAAACTCACTTTTCCCAAATGCACTTCATGTTTGCAAAATAACAATAATATTATTTGGTAACCTTGTCAAATGCACTCATTATCATACCTGAAATCTGTTTTGATTCATATCAGCAAATAGTTTTTGTCCTGTCTAGCAATCGAACATCAAAAATTGGCGTTTAAATCATATTCGTCCCAAAATTTTCAAAAAATGCTAATTCTGTTCGACTATAAAATACTTAAATAATAACTAGAAATCTGTCGAGACGTGATTAATTTCTCGATCGGTGCACAGATGGCGGTGGGCTCGATTTCCTTTTCTGGTGTTCGAAATAAATTGAATTTTTCTGCCAGCATACGTCAAATGACGCGCTACTAAATAACAGTTGTTATAAAAATACTTATTACCACAAATCTTTTCAACTTCGATAATATTTCCAATAAATTCAAGCGACGACTCGCTATTCAGGACATGTGCGCTAATCAGGTCTTTTATCTTATTATGTTTTTATCTTTTTAGATCATCAAATCTGTGGCATCTATTCTGTCAGTAATCAATGAAATTTTTCTCTTTACTCATAAATTCCTGGAAAATGTTCCTACCTTCGAAAAATCTTCATATTTCATAAAAGTTTCCTTATTCTCAAAAAATTCTCAATACAGAAAAATCGACCTATTTCTGCAAAATGTAAATACTCCCTAAAAACCTCCCTATTTAAAATCGTTTAGAAAATAGGGGAGTTGACGCCCGAAGCTCGTAAGGGAGCAAAGGTTCCCTAGCATTATATTAAATTACATGTTAAGAAAAAATGCTTCAAATAACAGTCTAAACTAACAATATTAGGGTTGGGTAATGCAGTACGCACCGGACCCAAAACCAGAACAGTGCAATTCGGACGATGAGGAGAAATTATTGAAACCAGTGGAAGACAAAGAGCAAGCTAATAAAAGTAATGAGTTTGGTAGCAATGGAGATATGGAACCAAAAGTTGCAGATTGGAGATTTGGCCCTGCCCAACTTTGGTACGACATGTTGGGAGTTGCTGAAACCGGCGAGGGTTTCGACTATGGATTCAAAATAGCTGAAAAAGTATGTTTAGAAATGAAAGGCTGGGAGCAAAAGCGGATTAAACAGAGACAGAAAATAAAGAGTTTTATATATGTCTGTCTCTCACTCGACCCGCTTTTGCTCCCAGCCTTTCCAATAAAAGACTGATTGTAAAATGAATTTTCAAAAATTTATAAATAATATATTTCCAGGAAGTAAACGAAAATCAAGACACAGATCAAAATATAGCTGATGATGCATTTTTAATGGTATCTCAATTGCCTTGGGAAGAAAATGTAATTTGGGATGGTGAAAAAATCAAAGACAAGGTAGAACAAAGTGAAAATCATATTGTATTCATTTTACTTGAATTACAATTTATCGAATGAAAATTTCTTTCCAGGTGATGTACAAATTGAACAGTAAAAATAACTTGGCAGGTTGGATCCCGTCAAGTGGTAATCGTACAGCTCAAGCGTTTGGCCAACCTGGCAAAAGTTCCCAAGTTTCAAGCGTATCAAACGTACGACTAATGCCACAAATTACAGCACCACTCAACATGCAAGCTCAGAAAAACAAAATGTACTTATCATAAATTTGTTGTAACAACATATTTTGTGAATGTTGGATGAAAATACTGCATAATAGTGATAAATATATTGTCAACAGGGCCATGAACAAAAATAGTCAAAGCCAGCCAGAAGATGACACATGGTATTCCATTTTTCCAGTTGAGAATGAAGAACTAGTTTATGGGTTATGGGAAGAAGATGTTATATGGGATGCAGAGAGCATGAGAAAAATTCCCAAGCCAAAAATTCTGACACTTGATCCAAACGATGAAAACATTGTGCTTGGAATACCAGACGACATTGACCCTGCGCTGCAACACAAAGTCAATGGTCCCCAACCCAAGGTTAAAATACCACACCCTCCTGTGAAAAAAAGTAAACTCCTTCTTGGAAAAGCTGGAGTTATCAACGTGCTTGAAGAGGATACGCCGCCGCCATCGCCAAAATCGCCAAATCGTGATCCATTTAATATATCAAACGACATGTAAAACAACATTTCATTTCCTAAGAATGAATTTATTGTTTTTGCATTGGTTTGCCTTAAACTAATATATGTTGGTAGATATTATATGCTCAAATCATCGGAGACAACGCTGAAATTAAAGGCAGCTGGGGGAAATCTCATTCAACACAGTACACCAGTCGTCGAATTGCGAACTCCATTCATACAAACGCATATGGGTGCAATGCGGCTCAGGAATTTCCATAGACCACCACTAAGGCGATTTAGTAATGGAGTTCTTGCTTATCCTGGGCCACATACTGTGATGCCTTTGTTAAAACATATTAGGAAGAAAGCAAAAGTAAGTATTCTTAAAATTCATTAGTTGTTGGAAAATAATTCAGTAGAGCAGTAAAAAAGTCTGGAAAACCTGGAAAATTCAGGGAATTTCAAAATCTGAAGTGCGCAACAAATCTCGAGTTTTGTGAAATATTTTTCATAATTTATATTTTTCAGGACCTACTATGAGCAAAAAACAGCGACTGTTTTTGCAACAAATACAAATGGCATCTGCAAGTGACAATGAACAAGAAGAGGACACGAACCAGTTCCATGAATTCGATAACACGTCTTTTATTAGTGATAAGAATTCCAAAGATACGTCCGAAATAGAAATGGACCAGCCTTTAAGAATTTTACAAGCCCATGGTATAACTTTTCTACCTATAGAAAAAGAATCCATCGTCGAAAATGCAATGGAAAGTGGGCAAACCGTCGTTTTAACTGGTAATGAAATAAATCCATGCTTAATTGTATAATTTTTATGAATGAATATGATCGTGATGAATTTTTGTTTTTAGAGGCTGGAAAGCTCGCTTTAAATTTGACAAAGAATTTGCCGGTTAACATGAAAAAGATACAAATGGGCTCAAGAAGGGACAACTCAAAATTTATAAAGATATGCACCGAAAAAGTACAAAGTAGAAATTCGTCAAGTTCAAATATGTCCAGAGGACCAAATATACTTAAAAGAAATTTCAACGACAGTAAAGCTGTGAAAATGTCTCTCGCGTCTCTGCCGAATAACACTCAAGTCATTCCAAAAATTTCTTCCAATGAAATAATTCATTCGAATACAGTGAGTTTATATTGAGCAGATCAAATACATGGAGTAACGGAAAATTTATTCAACCTTACTTTTTTTTAGAACAAAATGTCCAAGGCAAAGGAATTGGTGCTTCACATAGACGACGAAATAGAAGAAATAACCGAAGATGGTAACGGATTGAGAAACCAAAATGAAAGAAGCAGACAAGAAATGAATATCGCAATTTTAACTAAACAATTAGCAAAAGCTCAGAGGGAGATGGAAGAGTATCGCAGGCAATTAGCTGGAAAAGAAAAAGAGGTGGAAAGTTACAAACAACAACTAAAAAGTATGGGAGTACAAATTACAAAATGAAGTTCTTCGTTGATCTCTCCTAATGTTGAAATGCTGTGACGGGCAAATTTATTTTTTCTAATTGAAAAATGTGATCTTGAAAGTTGATTGGGTGAATGTTCATATAGATTATATTGTTTGCAATGGTTTTGTAAATATATATTATACATTGAATCATATGTAACCTATGGAAAAAGAGCTTTCTTGTAAAACTGCCGCACCAGACTGTTACTGAAAATTAAGACATTTTTGTAAGATTTTTTCATTTCGAATGTCAGCTACAAATTATTATGTATGATGTATATAAAATATTATTTTACTTTTTGTACAAAAATGTCCTATGTGCCATATTTATGTGACACGCTTGGATCATGAATTTAATGCACATAAAAGAAAAGAAATTTATATTTTTCGCATGTAATTAACGATGCAAAAAACAATATTTTTATCTTTGTATGGACAAATAAAACGATATCAATACTAAAAGTTTCTGTTTTATTATACCCAAATAATAAAGTGATCAGTTGACGATTGTTTTGCTACTTTTTGTGTAAAACTTCTTTACAGGCGGCTTAATAAACGAAACAAAAAAATTGGACGTTTTTTTCGAGCTTGTGACGTCATCGGACAGACGTGTGTGTCCAACACAAAAAAGCTTTTCTAACCTCAATTCGTTTTGTAAAATGTTGTGGAACGATAACACTTTGTGACAACAATTGAAAATTGCGAACAATTAAAATGGAAACTAGGAATAACGAAAATGTGAGTTGAAAAAAATTAAGCAAAAAATAGCACCTTGCATATTTTTTTTTTGGTACAAGTAAAAAATTATCGAAAAAATAACTTTGTATGTAAGAATAAATAATTTTATAATTTTTGTCATAATTTACGCAATTACAATTTAATCATCACGCCGCAAATACTTTTAAAAGTAAAAATTATTATTTTTTGATTTCAGGTTAATGATCAAATACCAATTGGTCAGAATAAACCGAAAATTAGATCTGAAAGAATTCGTAATCGGAGACGAAAGAAAGAGGAGGCAGAAAAATTGGACAATGTCCTAAGTTTAAAAGTATGAATAATTTTTGTTTTAATGAATGTAATTAAGACTGAATATCATTACACCGCATATACTTTTATGTAAAAGTAAAAAATTGATTTTTTGGATTTCAGTCGAACGATCAAATAACAATTGGTTGGGAAAAACGAAAAAATTCATCTGAAAGAGATCGCGAATATAGGAAAGGAAAGAAAAAGGAGGCAGCAAAATCGGACAACGTCGTAAGTTTAAAAGTAAAAATAACAAATGAAGAAAAATCGTACACGAAATCTTAGACGATGCAGCAAGTTGTCATTAAATATAATGAAAAAATAACTTGGCATATACAAATAAATTGATATAATAATTTTTTCTTGATCAGGGTTGCCACTGATATCCAATTAAAAAATTCCTTGATTTTTTCAAGTTTTCCAAACTGAAAAAGAATTTTTAGACATTTCCAAAATATTCTGGAACATCCTGGGACTTTCTAAAACATTATTAAACTTCCTAGGATTTTCTAGGTCTTTTATGCACCTTATAGAGTTGTCTAAAAAATTCCACAGAATTCTAAAAATCTCTAGAACCTTTTAAAACTTCGAACAATTTTGAAATGTTCTAGAATCTTCTGCAACTGTTGAAAACATTGTTAAAAATCCTGGAATATTTTAAGACTTTTTTTAACCTTCTAGAACCTGCTAGAAAATTCTACAGGAAATTGAGAATTTTCTAAAATATTCTAAAATATTTCAGAATTCAACACAACTATCCAGCATTTTCTAAACTGTTCGAAAATATTTTACAACCTCTTAGAACTTTAAAATATTTTTCAACTTAACTATAACATTTTAAAACTTGAGAAACTTCTAGGACTTTTTTAGACTTTATAATTCTATGGACAATTGTAGACAGTGGCGGATTTATCAAACAGGCAACATAGGCTGAAGCCTAGGGTGGCAAAATTAGCGGAATTAAAGGGCGGCAAGTTATGGATTGCCTAGGGGCGGCAAATATTTTTATCCGCCACTGATTGTAGAGTATTTGAGAATCTTCTAAAACTTATTGAAACTTTCTAGAACTTTCTAAAATATTTAATAGAGCACTCTGAAAAATTCTGGATTCTAGAATTTTAACGAAATTCTAGAAATCTCTATATACCACAAGAATATTTTACAAATGCTTATAACATTCTAGAGTTCGATGAAACTTTTTAGAACATTCTGCAAACTGCTATAAAGTATTACAGAACCTTCTAGAATAATTATGAACTTAACAGAATATTCATGAACTTTGCAGAAGTTTGTGGATTTTTCTACAAAAGGACATTAGTTTTATAAAAATTCGAAACAGAAGCAACTATTTTTTGCTATTATGTATTATATTTTGCTAAATTACGAAAGCATTTTTTTCAATCTCTGGTTATAGTAAAGCGATAAAAATTTCAAGAACGAATCTAATTTTTATTTAATTTATGTTACTTTAAAAGTGCGTTTGTCAAGTTTGGCTATGCATGTGTACATTATTTTTCCAGCCGATGCAAAATTTCCTGACCTTTCCCAGAACTGTGACAACCCTGATGATAGTGTACAATTATTATGACAATATTATAAATTGAAAAATTATATAGAATATTTTTTTGTATACGAGTCAAATTTTTTTTATTTTTATTATAGGTGAAAGATCAGGAAAAACCTAAAACTGCAACTGAACGAAATCGCGAATGCCGCCAACAATGGAGAAAAGTACAAAGTTTGAACTATGATGTAAGTTTAAAAACGAACAACGATTACAACAAAATTTGAACTGAGAAAGAATTATAAATCCATTAATGAATTTGTGCACAAAGTCAATTTTTTACGATATAATTAGTTTATGACCTTGTGTATTAGGTTTATTTTTACCATTCTCCAAAAAAGAGTTATGTGTAAATTTTTCAATGACCTGGTGCATAAAGTGCATTTTCACAATTAATAAGGAAAGAGCTATGAATTAGTTGACGAAGTAATGTACCTCGTCGATTTTCACTATTCCACAAGGAATAGCTGTAAATTATTCATTAACCTAGTGTATCAAGTGTATTTTCATGATTATCCGGAATGATTTAACAATTTATCAGGAAAGAGCTATGAATTCCTATTCACCGGGGAAGAGCTCCAAATTCGTTGATAACCCAATGCTCCAGTTCTATTTTTAATATTCTTCCAGGAAGAGTTGTAAATTCTTTTCCAACATGGTGCACCAGTCAATTTATATTTTTCCCAGGGAATAACTGACTATAGAATTTTTATTTGTATACTATTAAAAATACTCCTTTGAAACAAATCAATGTGAGTTTGGAATAAACTGCAGAAAAATAATGCTTCATCTGTCAGAATGAACGAATTTATAAATCGAATACAGTACATGCCGGAAAGAGGCACAAAATTCAAACCCTAATGCAAGTTTAATAATTGAACAAAAGAAACAAATAAAAAAAAATGTTCATGTCTGGTGTACTAGGCCAATTTTTATTATTTGCCAAAGAAGAAATATAAATTCTTTGATGACCTGGTGCACCAAGTTGATTTTTATTCTCTAGGGAAAATTGAACTATTTCTTAGAAAAAAGCTTTTGTCGAGGAAAAGCTCCAAATTTGTTGAGAAGCCTCTAAACTAGGTTGATAATATGATGCACCAGATCGATTTTTCCAGAAAATAACTGATTCAAATATTTCATTCTGTAGAAACCTAGAAACAACGGTGGATATTCTGTAAAAAAAAAAAATAAAACAAACTTTCCTTGTATATGTAGTTTAAAAAATGAATGTACAAATTAATTACTGAACACGCATTTTTTTCTTTCTTTCAGCCATCGATTTCTGTAGTACAGAATACATCGAATGATTCAAGGGTGACTTTTGTCAAGAATGAAGGTCATGACCAACAAAGCGTCAAGTCGCATGTCAGTGTGGAAGGCAATCAAAAGGGATTACGTAAACGACAAAAATTTAAAAACGTGGATGTTCGTTTTACTTCGTCCACTTCAAATCAAGTAAACCTGCATGATGATGTAGATGATCAACCACTTGCAACACGTTTAGCTTCAATTTCAATTGATATTAATAATGCGGATTCGAATTTGTCTCCATCTTACACGACTTCCAACTTACACAAAACGGCTCACAAAGAATTTGATAAAAAGATAAAAAATAATGCAGGTAGAAAAATCAGATCGAATCAAGTAAACCTTTATGAAGCTGTAGATGAACATGATCAAACGCTTGCGACACGTTTAGCTTCATCTTCAATTGATATTAAGAATGCGAATTCGAATTTGTCTCCATCTTACACAACTATTAACTCGCGAAAAACGGCTCACGAAGAATTTGATAAAAAGATGGGAAATAATACAGGTAGAAAAATCAGATCAAGAGTTAAGGCGACTACCCAGAAAAATAATTCGCTAAACAATGCCGTGCCAATTGAAAGAAGAGCAAACGCAATACCGCTGAATAAAAAGAAGACCATTGCTGTAAAGCGTAATAACTATCCTTTAACCCCCGCAAGCGTAATAACAATTCATGAGTCGCAAGAAGGTACATTTAGAGCAGATGTTATCAAGCAGAATAAAACAAAACAAAGTAAAAATTGATCGACAGTGCATTGTCAAGATTGACCGATGTTAAAGGACTATACATAGTCCCAGAAAAACATGACTACTTGATCCAACATAGTAAAAGAGCCAAAAAACCCATATTGTCTCTTCAAGATATATTCAAAAGACTATCTTACAATAGGTTAGAAGCGATAGAAAAATCGACTGTTGACTGTGTCACGACTAGGAATGGCTTATCAGTGTATTCTTCGAACTGTCAAAGTCTTTACGCACTCGTAGATTCAAATGACTCAGTGGTTCAAAACTCGAATATCTTACTTTTATCCGAGACTTGTCTAGATCACGATGCTCAATGTAATATACCAAATTTTGATTGCGTCGTTGAATACAAAAATCCAAAAATTCGTGCGGGTGGAGTTGCTATTTACCACAACTCGAAAGACAAAACAAACATTGTAACTCCATGTATGGATTTCAATATTAGCAGCGTAGTAGATGTTGGTGCGAATATATCGGCAATTGGGGAAGTTTGCGCTGCTGAATGCGTCACAGGAGATAACCAAAAAATTGTAATGGTGGCATTGTATGTTCCGAAAAATCAAGGGATAAAAAATATCATCAAATTCATTAAAAAATCGTTACTGCCGTATACAGTGCAGGGTTCTGCAATAATTGGTCAAAAATATCTTGAATTACCTCTGATTTTGAGTGGTAACTTTAATGTTAACTTCAACGACGAAGGATCGAAAGAATTAATAGACTTTTTAAAAAATGAATTGCTTTTAACGATGTCAAAAGGACCAACGCATGCGACCACAAGTTATGGACAAAATATCGATACAGTTTTTGCAAGAAAATTGGAAGATTGTAAATCAAAAATTTTTGTATCGTACTCCAATTACAACAAACCTATCATCTCGTCATTGCCGTCGACATGATTATAACCCCTCATTAATTATTACTTTGACAATGTTTTATAACAAAGAATTAAACCGATCTGAAGGAGCCAAAACTTTCATTGACAATTTTCAAATTCAGCATTACAGACGAGATATGGTTTTGTTGAACCATATACTCATATTCCAAAAAATGATGCATCAATTGTGTTAAGTTACAAATGGATTCAACGTATTTTAATATCAATAATGTTACTTATGAACAGAATTATGGTGCACCAATGGGTTTACCAATCTCACCTATTATCACAAATATAGTAATGGAAAATTTTAAAGAACTTTTGGAGCGATTTGATATGAAACTCATTTTTGACAAAAGATATGTTGATGATATTTTTGCAATAGTTGAAATAAATAAAATTCAAATAATGTTAGATAACTTCAATTCTTATCACCCTCGACTACAATTCACTTATGAATTATAAGTTAATAAAAAAATTATTTTCTTAAAATTAAC
>JABFQI010000289.1:0-12561 GCA_022816925.1 Trichacis sp. ZL-2020 | reverse complement strand
TGAGAATTATTCCACATGCACAATATATCGTGAGCGACGGGAGCTCAATTGTTATAAACAAATATTTTTTAAAAAAAAAAATTTTTAAAAAATTTTTAAGTTCAAAAAAGAAAATATATTATTGTGAACTATATAAATTGACTATTATTTTATTAAAATCGAATGCATTTATATTGAAATTTTTCCATTTTCAACGACTTTGAAGATTGAAAGGAATTTTCCTTTTTTTCGGCAAAAATATCCGAAATCGACTTGAGCGATCTCTAAATATTTTTTGATTTTGATTTTTCAAGTCACATCCTTCTTCTTATTGAGTATAGTATAAAATAAGGGGGTGCAATCAAGAAAATGGGAGAAGTCACTTTTTTTTAAATCACCTTATTCAATATTATAATTAATAATACAGACACTTACATATACCAACAGCTCTAAAAACCAGACGTACGAATGACGACTTCATTTTTTGTAAATTATAATCGCATTCTCAACTGGAAAAAATTTTACTCATTACAGTAAATTACGTTCACCAAAATAAAATAACTGAAGCTATTGATATCGATACTTTGATAGCTTAAATTGTACTAAAGTAACTGGGAAATGCATTTAATTTTCCGAATTTCATTATTGTTTTTTTATTGAATAAATATAAGTTCTACCACAAATTGTCACATGACCTTTTCCATGTAAAATAATTCGTTCTGTTGTACAAAAAAAATCCGGTGCAAAAATAACGATTTCCGATTTTTTTGTTTATTTAAAAATTACTTTAGGACAATATAGTTGGCCAGGAATCAACAAATACCACTGAATATCATAAAAACAAGGCAGTGTAATAAAAAACTAGCACTCTAAATGTAAAAACTTCAATAGTGGGGATGTTATAAACTTTTCTAAAAAATTTATGCAATTTTGATATTTTTAATATTTTTTATCTTAAAAACTATCGTTTCTACGTAAAAAATAGAGGACCTTTTCGATGTAGAATTGCGAGCTTTAGATGTAACGATTTTTTCCTGGGTCGAATACATTGTTTATAACAATTTGTTCATAAAACATTGTTTATAACAAAACCCGACCATTTTTTGGAAAAACGAATTGCATATTCGGAATCAGCGGGTCAATTTACGTAAGATCAGACCTATTTCCGGGGAGCTCGAAGTTTCTACAGAATCATAGCCCGCCCCAGGACTAGTCTCGACAACCGCTCAAAATAAAACTGTTTCCTTGATACAAATGGTGCATTTTTAGAAACTTGGATTTCTCACCATTTTGTTACGAACACTTTGAAAGTCTCATTAGAAAATAATTTATTCGAAATTTGCTTCATGCATATTCTACGAGACCGTGGTACATAAGTTTTTTTTTCCCGTATGGGTCATTCCACCTGGTTTTTACATTCGAAATAGAGAATTCGTCAAACCAATTTTTTCCATAATAGGTGTGAAAACATTCGACACGTATTTTTTCTTTTCTTTTTTATAACGTTTGTTTCGAAAATACGATCTTTGGAAAATTTCGAGCCAATGAAAACTATCGATTTACAAGCGCGCCTTACTTGAAATCTATCATTCGCATGGACAAATTCGTCGGATCATAAAAATTGGGATTTTTTGTCTAATTTCTGATTATGTTGTTTTTGTTTCATAAATGCAAAAATTGAACAATAATCTTGCAATTACATAAAAAAAAGTCAAATTACTTGACTAAAGCTAGCTTTTTTCTAGTATTTTTTACCAAAGAATCTGTAAACTGTAAAGAACATTTGTCATTTTTCCGTTCGATGGGCCGAATGCTAATTTACGAGAAACGAATTTTCGCGTCCCCGCGCTCTAGTCCGCAGCCGCCGCGCGCGGAGCGAGACTGCTCTCCGCGCGTGGCAAAGATTCAAAGCATAAGTCTTAGAGTCTTGTCTTGCAAAGCTGTAAGACAAGCACGGGTCGCGAGTTCGCAGATGACAAATGGTCAAATTTGTACTTCAAAAGAATTGTAACATCGAGCAAAAAAAAGGGGAAATGGATCGAGTGTTTCCGTAATATACAAAAATACTGAGGATTATGCGAGTGCAGAATAATTGATCGACTTATGTGCAGAAAATTGTACAACTATTAGTGAATTTATGAAGTTTTATTGCGTTGAGCCACTCGATATGTTAATTAAAAATTGAAAGCGAAACGATATTGTAACTATAAAATGTTGCAAGAAGTTTGTTTTTCGAATACAATTGGAAGGAAAGCCACCGTCACACTTAAAAAACAGATTCAAATAGTCAAAAAAATCTTTGAACTCGCAAACATGAGAAATAAAATATCAATATAAATTTATTCTAAAACATGAGAAATAATTACGCAAATATTGTTACAAGTATCTCTGAGTGTGAGATTATTTCACATTATTTACAACTGTAATCTACCAAATATTGAGTACAATATCAATAGTCGATCATATTATGTGATGCTCGCCAAAAATAATAGTATATTTTTCCCAACTAGTGGGAGAAAATTTTTTTTAGCGAATGTGAGAATTGTAAGACGAGCCGAAGGCCAGTTTTACAATCACATGAGCTAAAAAAATTATCTCCCAAAAGTTGGGAACGATAATTTGTTCCACGACGTGGGAAAATGCTATTAAAAACAGTCAACAGTCAAACAATGGAGCATTTTTCCCACGGAGTCGAACAAAAAATATCATTACCCGTATTCGTTACAACATTCACTTTACAATGGAAAAAATTAGAACTTATAGTTTAGTTCTCAACAATTAGCAGATTTTTATCACGCTTGCATGACAAAGCTCTAGGACGTGATGCTTTGCATCTTTGCCACGCGCGTAGAGCGGTCTTGCTCCGCGCGCGGCGACAGCGGACTCGTGCGCGGCGACGCGACAATTAATTTCTCGAAAACTAGCATTCTGCCCATCAAACGGTGAAATGATCAATGTTCTTTACAGTTTACAGATACTTCCGTATGAAAACAAGCAAAAAACTCATTTCCGTCAAGTAATTTAACTTTTTGTTATTTAATTGCAAGATTATTGTTCAATTTTTGCATGTATAAAAAAATCAACATGATCATAAACTATACGAAAAATCCTCATTTTTATGATCCGACGAGTTTTCCCATGCGAATGATAGATTTCAGGTAATGCGCGCTCGAAAATCGACAGTTTTCGTGAGCTTAAAGTTTTCGAAAAAACGTATTAAAAAAAAACACGTTATAAAAAGAAAAGGAAAAATATGTGTCGAATGTTTTGACACATATTATCGAAACAAAAATTGGTTCAACAAAATCTATATTTTGTATGTAAAAACCAGGTAGAATGAACCTTATACGCTTTTCATAGACAGTCAAACCATTTCGAGTGGGACTCGAAATTTCCACTACATCTCAAAAATTTGAATCTTTTACACGAATGTTATGTACATGTGACACTCACTTCACGGTATGATTATTTCGTCGAAATTCTGATATTTTTGAATGCTATAAACAAATAAATTTTTCTACATTGTTTTATTACAAATTTCATATCTTATAAACTATTGAAGACAATTCAACGAAATTTGGCACGATTATAGGAAAATGTTTGAATTATTAACTAAAAAAACTACAGCCTTGAATTTGTGAAAAGAGTTTTTTTTTAATAACAATTATTTAAACCATTGTAAATTTGACTGTCTTATACATTCAAAATTGGAACTAAATTGGTAATAAATTATGCACTAAAGATTTATGTTTAGGAATTTGTTGAAATTTTTTTATATTTGCAATTAGTTTCGGAGATATGAATTTCTTCATCGCTCCTTGCGGGACGCTTTTCACTCCTCGCCGCCGAGTGAGAAGCGTTGCGCGTTCGACTCGTCTCGCGCTACGCATTATTCTTGCACTGGGAAAAAAGGGAGTCTGAATCAGCATGGAGCTGGGTGTAAATTTTACACCCACATCGTTCCTTCTCTTTCGTTCCACTTCACTTTTACCTCATCCATCCTTGTCGTACAACATTTCAAGCACAAAGGACGGATGAAGCAAGGCTGGGATAGAGTAAGAGAGAAGAAACGATGTCGATGTAAAATTTACACCCAACTCCGTGCTGATTCAGACTCCATTTTTACCCAGTGTGGTTATTCTTGGTCATCCAATGATCTATGAATATCATAATAAATTAGCAAATGGAAGAAAATTTAGTCATCATATATTACGCAATATTCAGAACGAATTTATGGTTTTAAAAATTTACAATCTCGAATTCCATTACTTTGAAACTTTGAACAACAAACAAATCAAAAGTATGATCTTTGCGGATGATTCTATTTCTATTTTACATGCGACTGTTCGTGTAGAAAAAAGATTCGCATGCTAAGGAACTAGAGTAAACTGAAAACAGTGTTTTTTAAAATTACATTTATTATAGAAATAAATTGTGAATATTGGCGTACGTATGTATTACAAACGGAAAAATATTCAAATAGTAAATCACTAGTGATAAATAGTTGTATGTTATGTGTTCTAATTAACAAAGTTGTCCTTTTTTTATATCATGAATTAATTTTGAATATTATACAACAAGTTTTTTCGATTTCCCAGTCAATTTTTACGAAAATGAATTTCTGTGAAAAAAATTGCTCTCTACTGGGTTTGAATCCAGGACCTTTCGATTGCCGGTCGAATGCTCTACCACTGAGCTATATAGGACAATTAATTCCACAGAAAATTTTCGTTCTCTTAAACGAAAAGTAGAGAGCAATTTTTTTCACATAACTTCATTTTCGTAAAATTTGACTGGGAAATCGAAAAACCTTGTCCTATAATTATATATCAACCCAGTGATTTTGAATATATTGCGATGACAGAGGTTCCAAATTAATGTATACCCTTTGCTAACTTATTATAATACTGTTAGATCTTTGGATCACCATAAATAATTTGGAATAATGCGTAGCGTGAGTCAAATCGAGCGCGCAACGCTTCTCACTCGACGGTGAGGAGTGACAAGCGCCATGCAAGGAACGACGAAAAAATTCATATCTCCGAAACTAATTACAAATACAAAAAAATTTCAACGAATTCTTAAATATCAATCTTTAAGGCATGATTGATTACCTATTTAGTTTAAATTTTGCATGTATAACTCAGTCAAATTTAGAATTGTTAAAAAAATTTATATTAAAAAAAACCTTTTTTCACAAATTCATGGCTGTGAATTTTTGAAGTGAAACTCAGGAAAATTTATTTTGATAATAAAAATTGAAATTAAAAAAATTTTTGAAATATCGAATCAAAATCGATGCAATTGCAGCATTCAAAGAATAATGGCCAATTGCTTAAAAAAAAAGCAAAAAACGATAAATTATTTATTAGTTTTTAAAAAGCATTAAAAATTAATTATTACAATATTTGATATTACCATATATTGTACTTTCCCATATACTGAACTTTGTAAATATACCATACCCATATTGTACTTCGATATTACCATATCGAAGTACATTATGTTTAATGAAACTACACATTACATTCTGCCCATCACTGTAAAGTCTAAACTCTAGATTTCGTGAAATATGACGGGCCCCGACCACGCCCGTCACTGTGGGACACAACCAACGAAAAACTTGCACTCATTACTAAAATTGTCCCTCCATGTACATTATCGACGTAATTCACTCTAAAAACTGACTTTTCACTGGGTCTTAGATCCATTTGAATAGTAGTTGTTGAAACTATTTAATGTTTACTCCTCTCCATTCTTATGTGCACATAATTTTCTCCAGTTGAATATTGAATGAAAATTTACACAGAGCAATTCATGAAACCTCTGTTTGCAGCTACGCACTGCCGGATAATCGTTAAGCATTAGTGCTATGAAGCACATTCTGTAATCAAGAGTTTTACTCTTTTGGAAATGAGGACAATCGTTTTTCCAGGATAATATTCAAAAAATGCTCCCTCATCAGCCTCGCATTTGATGAATAATTCATCATTTCGGGATTTTCATTCAAAGCCAGTGACGTGGCAAAGGCAGCTGCGTACAACCCACAAGAGGAACCATCTTTTTGCTGTTGCACGGGCACATGAATAATGTTTTCTATTTCAACACTAAATCGCTTGCGTATGTACTCGACTTCACTCTTTGCCCATCCCACAGTACGAAGACTGTCGTACACACGTACGTCTTTCCCGTCAAAGTAAACACATCGCCAGTGGGCGCAAGCATTGCCACCTATAATTTGAATGCTAGCTTGATCGCATTTGTCTACGATCACTCGTGACGTGTACGGATATTGGCAGCTCTGATTTGTAAATGCAGGAGCACTATTGCGCAAAGTGCGCAAAAAAGCATCTACAGATTGATCGGTCAACCAAGCGCCGCTTCCAAGATTTTGCAATATTTCGTTCATACTCAATTCATAAGTATCTAAAGTATTATCTCGTTGAGGTTTACCGGGTTCAATATAATCAACAAAAAGAACGTCATCCGAGTCGTCACTTTCTTCGAATGGCAAGCACGAAGCGTCAGCAGCATTAGCATTAGAAGCGTTTCTTTTTGGACGTTTGCTATCACTTTTTAGTGAATTATCACCAGCTTTCCTTTTCTGAAGCAAAAACTGCTCTTCTGTTTCAAATGAAACCAGAGTTTCCGGCAAGTTTTCTCGGACTGTCTTTTTTATTTGCTCACGTTTTCGACGTTTTTCATCAGCTTCTTCGCGAGCCTTCAATACAGATTCAGGATTCCTCATCTCTTGATTCCGCAAGTATCTACCATCAACGATTTCAGGTAGAACGCACTGGTGATAAAAATTGTTCAACTTGCATTCCAATTCTGATTTCCAGAATTTGTCATCCCTGTCTACTTTGAGTGTGAATAGACTCTTGAACGTCCATACGCCGAAAATGCAGTATTCACGTCGAGCAATGTGCAGTTGGCCCTGAATTTGATGATAGAAATGATGTTTTTTGTTCATCTTAGAATTATCATTTTTATCCAGTACGCTTTTCAAGTTCGTATTTATCTTCATCGCTTCAATTGCAGGAAGATCCCGGCCATTGAAAGGACATTTTATTTCAACAAGCCCTTTTCCATCATCGATGACTCCATCTGGAGATGCACCCAACCATGGAAACTCGCTGTCGAAAAACAGTCCACAGCGACTAACTTTTACATTGTTTTTGGCCGCAAGCGCTTCCTTAGCTGTTTCTTCGTTCTGATTACCGTGAAGAACGGCTGCGCCCGTGAGCAATACCGGATACACAATGCTTTTCACAGTCCCGTCACAGAGTGTCGTATTTCTTCTGCGGCATATTTCGCCAAATTTAGATGCTGTAATAATTTTTTTCCTTAATGTGCGCCATAAAATACTTTTACTCTGCTCGCGCGTGTTTCGCTCGATATTTTTCCAATCATCGGCGTACTTACGCAATTCCGAGAGGTGATTTCTCTTGAGAATCTCAAGTTTCTCGGGACTAAGATCCGGTTGACGGGCATTTTTTCCATAGTACGGATCATTTCCTTTTGGCTTTTTGGGCGCCTCATCCATCGGTTCCTGGGAATCTTTTCTTTCTTGTGCGTGCTCACGTGAGAGTCTGTTTCGCGCAACGTTACGCTGCCGAGTTTGATCAAGCTTCTCTACGACAGCAGGAGGTGAGCCACCAACTTTTTTATGAATGTTAGTCAGAGCTGCGTGCGTATTATACTGCAATGTAGATGCATACATCCTGCAATAGTAGTCTCCTCTTGCACCATGATGATAACGTTTTCCTAAAACATTTTTTGCAACAACCGCCATGAAGCCTTCGGCTAGATTGTTTGTGTAATTCAATACCACACTATCAGAATACGCACTCAAGTCACTAGCAGCTTTGTACAGTGGGTCGTAGAATCCATACTCTTTTAGTCTTGGGACTGAGTTTTTGGCACTTCCATCTTTTTTGGCATCGCAAAAGCCTAAAGCGTAATTCTTGCACTCATCATGGTCACCGAACCAGTGTCTTGGTAGATTCAAGATGTATTCCTGCATTCTTTGAGCCTTTATCTTCATCTCTCCGGTGTAGTTCTCCCGTAAATATTTTGCAACTTCTATTATATCCTTTTTCATGCTCAAGCCAACGCTTGACGCTAAGGATCTCGCCGAACTGAATTCCCTATCGGCTCTTTTCCCATCAGCTCTTTTTATACTCTCGATGGCTTTTATCTTTTTCAAAAAATTGCGAAAAAGATGATTGACACATTTTACACTTTCCACAATGACTCCGTATTTTTCATACGGCTTCGCATCGATGATGCTTTGATAAGTACAGCTGTCATTGTCTGCTATGTATGTTTTGTACATTAATCCATGCATGTCTATGCTGCACTTAAAGCCCTCGGTAATGATCTCGCTTTCCATTAGCGAGGAGGCGTCACTGCGTTTAAAATTTTTAAAGCAGCGATGGGGTTGAGGTTGTGTTTTTTGCCGTCTTGCTCTGTCGCATATAAAGCAGTATTTGTTTCTTACGCCAATGTAAAGAACTTTGCGAGTGCGATACCCCACAATAATTCCTATCCCACTAAGTGAGTCATACTGCACACCATAACTTCGCTTTTCCCAACCACCGTCGGTGACGACAGTACAATATGGTATACCATCGATGACATCGCCATTATGTAAAGCGAGTTTTCTTTCTTCTGCGGCGGCCTCGAGCATTGTGTCGTAAGCAGTTTCAACGAAAGAATCAATCAAAGAATCACGAATATTTCTGTACGTAGGTCCAGACATTGCTTTTATGTTCATCGAGGCTAGTACTTCTTGTATGTGATAGTACCCCATACCCGACGTTATGGCTCCCATAACGCAGGCGTTATTAGAAGTGACTTTTGCGTCGGGATTTTCCGACCAAAAACTATCGCTGTAGTGGCACATTTTACATTGGAATTTGAAGCGAGTAAGCAGCCCTTTTTGTGTACGTTCAACTAACAACCAGTCTTTGAAAAGACATTGACTGCCTTTGTGATGATCATCGAAAGTTCTATGCATTTCTTTGATGAACCAATCAATGTCGATTATCGCATTTTCCGCAGTGATACACGGTTTTATATCACCGCAGTCGAGGCTTGTGCTGTGATCGACAACAAGATCCTCCATCTTGTTACCATGTACCTCCACGTCAGAATTTCCTACTTTAACATTGGTACTTGCACTGGAATTTTGGGTTTGAATTTGTTGCCCTACTTCATCCACTGCGTCATGTGCCTTTTCGACGTACCTAATTTCTCGTTTATTTTTAATTCTACTGAACTTCGCTTGACTCATTGGAAGTGCGGATACGTCCACTCCATCACTACGGTCGAGATAAGAGCTAACTTTGTGCACGTCGTCGATATCAGTCCACTCGTAGATATCACTTTTAGGTCCAGATCTATTTTCTTTCTCGCGTTTTTCATTAGGAGCAACATTCTCCGAAATTTCATCGCTTCCAACGTTCTCATATGGGTAGCTCTTTTGCAGTACTTCGTCTACTCTTCTATGCATTCCGCTAGAAGAGCTAACTTTTCCTTGTCTTCCAGATTCGCACAACTCGTGTTCGTCGATAGTATCTATCACCATCTCCTTGCTGTGCTCATTGCCAAGTAAAATCGTTTTTCTCGAATTTTCGTCAATACATTCATACTCTACGATTTCAATGACTACTTCGTCCGCCGCTTTACACTCTTGACTAATGGAAGAACATTTTCGTGTATCATTGTACTCTGCATTCGACTTTTTTTGTACTACTTTATCCACCCTTTCATTCTCTTCGCAACAAGAGCTAACGTTTCGTACACCATGTATCTCTCTACGCAGACGAACCTCGACTTTCTGAAGCGCTTTGTCCAATTCTTCGAGCAACTGAGTGCGGCAACTAACTTTTCGCACCGCATTACAGTTATTTTGAGATTCATTAACGATTTCATGAGCTACTTCGTCCACTTCTGTATGTGATTCGCATAAGAAGCTGACTTTTCGAACATGATTTTGTTGGAAATTATTGACCTCGCGTAGTACTTCGTCCGCTTCTTCACGTGAATCACGCGAAGAGCTAACTTTTCTTACAATATCGTCCAACGTTCCATTGCCGCTATCGCGAAAAGTTTTTTGGACTATTTCTGTATTTTTGTTGGTGCCGATAACGGTTTCTGCGCTCCGTTCGCTAATAATGGTCTTTGACTTATTTGTACGCCTGAAACATATAATCGAATTTATTACTTATCGCATTATAATAACGTTGCCTACTTTCAGATAATGACCAGATAAAGGTACCTTCAACAGAATGTTCTGCGTCAGGTTGAAGACTAAAATCGTTCGTGTTTTTTACATAGTTGACTAAGTCAAGTTTGTGCAGAAAGTGGTATGCCCCCACATTCTTGAGTTTTTAAACTGAGAACGATATGTGACAAATAAGGGTGGTTCGAAACGGGTGTTCCGTTGAGAGTTGGAATACATGTGGCATTTCACACAATAGTAAGCTTAACCAACTTTCGGCGAACAGTGATAAGCCAACCTCATTTTTACGTTTTTGAACAAACTTATCGATACGTGGCATGTTAGGGTACTTTTAACAGGGTGTTTTGCTGTGAGTCGAGAGTTAGAATCGATTGTGTTATTCAAGAAATATTTGGCCCACTTGATTTTGTGTAAAATAAGGTGATCCGGCACCATCCTTGACATTTATAACAAATTTAACGATAATCAGGAAATAGGGGTAGCACTCTCATTGGGATACAATCGATTTTGCTATTTAAAAAATAACCAGCATAATCGATTTCGTAACAAAAGTTATGAGCCTGCCTCATTTAAAAATTTTCAAAAACAATCGAACGATAAAGAGCAACTAAGAGTGATTTCAAAAGGGTGGTCCGCGGCGGGTTGAGTGTTCTTATTGATCGAGCTAATTCTACAATGGTTGGCACACTTGATTTGGCATATAAAATGGGGGGGGGGGAATTTGAGGGAGAGAATTGCAATAGTTCAGGGGTTTGTAATAATGCAACAGACTATTTTATGCAAATCGTGATAATTTTAAACTGAAATTGAAAAGTTCCAAAAAAGGGCAATTCGCGAATTGAAGAATTTTTTAAAATTTTGTTATTGATTTTTGAAGAATTATTAATCAATTTCTTATTTCAAGGCATTCGAAAAATTACATGAGATTGTGGAAATGCAACGTAAGAAATTTTTTTCTAACCAACAGAAATGTTCCAAACTTGAGAAAAAAAAAGAATGTAAAATCAATTTTACATTTAAACAGATTTGAAGAAAAGAGTTATGATCGTAGAAATTCTAAATTCGGCAAATCAAAATGTTGAAAACGCAAGAAAAAGGATGTTAATCATGAGTAAATCCACTCCAATTTTAATGACTTTGAATATGATACAACTTCGTACAATTTTTAGCTGTTTTAAATTTTAATTCAATTCAGAAATAGTCTTTGTTTTTTTATAAAACTTGATAATTTCACAGTAAAATAAAAACATTTTTGGGATTTTCGAAAGTTAGTTGGTGGTTTTTCATAAATTTCACATCATTTTTTATTTCATGACATTAGAAAATGAGATGACATCGTAGACATGCGACGGAAGAAAGTTTTCCAAATAATAAAATGTTTAAGAATCGAGAAAAAGAAAACAGGTAATGTTTGTTTGTTTTTTTCTTAGTAAAACTTGAGAATTCCACAATGAAATTGAAAAGCTGAAAAAAAGAGATTTTTAGATTTCTGAAAAATTTTGTCCATTTTGTTCAGTGGCATTTTGAAATTTTGGCATTAATTTTCCATGTGAACACATTCAAAAAGATGAGATATAATTGTTGTAAAAACGCGATTCAAGAAAATGGTCCGGCTAATGAAAATGTTCAAAACTTGAAAAAAGAGATTCCCATCATGAGTGAATCAACATCAATCAGTATAAATTGAAACAATAAATTTTTTCGCTGTTTTAAATTTGAATCCAATGTAGAAACAGTTTAAATTTTTTTGCATTGTCAAATGAGAGCAAAGTATAATCAATTATGAATTCAATTTCAGTATTACTTGAAATTGTTATTATTGACATTTTAGAGCATTCAATTATTGATTGCTAACAATAAGCTGTTGATTCCACAGTAAAATTTATAAATTTCCAAAAAAGTACAATTCGTCAATTTCTTGAATTTTCCAAACCCAGTCAGAACCGGGGCGGCTTTTAGCTGGATATTTTCGTGCCGTCCACACTCGTCGAAGCATCTAAAAGACGCTCCTTCTGAACGCTTTGCTGTCTTTTAGCCGAATAATACGTAGCCTAATGAGCGTTTTCTCTTAAATTTCTGACGTCTAAAAGCCGAGCAGTTTTAGCAGCTTATAGACGACTGGTAAGCGTGTTTTAGCATACCGAAACTGTGGAAGGTTAAAAAATCACCGGCCCTCTGAAAGATGTCACTATCGCCCCTAATATCTGGCGATTGCGTAGCGCTAAAAGACATCACGTATATGTGTAAAAGACGCAGCACAGTAATAAAAAAACAAACAATGATAAACAAACGATCTCTCCAAAAATGGAATGAAAAAAGATGGAAAAATCGAC
>JABFQI010000288.1:0-12563 GCA_022816925.1 Trichacis sp. ZL-2020 | reverse complement strand
GAGGAGCGGTCGCACCCGATATATAAAAACGGCTCACTACTGCACTGACGGCCATTTACCACGTGCGGCACGAGGCGAACGAGCTTAGCCGAACGTGAAACGAATGCACCAGATTTGATTTTTCATACGTTTCATGCAGAACGACTAGTTTTTTTTCAAATTTTGATACTTATGAACATTTCACATAAACTTTGGTTCGTAAATGAGTCGAAGAAAACATTTTTTTGTACGCAGGTTACGATTTTTATGTTCGGAAACATGACAATCAGCTTAAAAAAGCAACTCTCGCAAATGCGAGAGCATATGTGAGACTCTGCGAGACTCGCAGCGGGTCTGTCAGGGAACTAAATCTTGAGCAATGCAACTTAATGTAACGAATTTTCAAGAGAGTTAACAATATTTCAATCATCAACAATTCACACACCGGAAAAGCTTACATGCTCTTTCCCTGACAACACAGAATATTCTAGAAAGATTACATGAATATTTTTCAGAATATTCTTAAAATATTCTCACGTCCGACCTTTATCCCATACGGCCAATAGTAAAAAAAATATTCTGAGAATATTCCTAGCGAATATTCCTGGAATATTTTTCTTACTATTGGCTTTTGGGGGATAAAGGTCAGACATAGCTGGAATATTCTAGGAATGTTCTCAAGAGTATTCCTGGAATATTCCTTGAATATACTGTACTATTAGGGTTGATATAAAAAAATTCAAGACATAATTGCATTGGTTCTCAAAAAAGGGGGAGATGAAAAATCTGCTAAAAATCAAAATCGTTATAATTGAAGGAAACGATGTTTTCTTGCAACAAAATGCAAACAAGGATAATTGTATTCAAGCCTAGAAGAAGCATTCTGCAGCATCGTCTTCATTCCGATAGAATCTAAAAAACTCAGGCTTGCTTTTTTGGAAATAGATCGGCGGTTCTTTTTCTCTTAAAAAAATATACTGAATGCGTTGAAGACATTGATCGCACATTTATGGTATTGAATTATATCCCGAATAATCGAAAAAATAAGATTATTCTGCACAAAATTTAATGTCTCGCGATATTGAGAATCAATGACTTCAAGAATGCCCTGAAAAATGGTATTCTTTCCCTGCAGCGAATATTAGCCAATAAAGCGAAAATAGCAGATTCCAAAAAAAATTTTTGAAAGATAGCCTTAATAACAAACAAAAGTTTCTTAAAATGAAGAAATTTTCGAAGGAACTTTGATTGGAGCGTTGGAAAAATTTCCTGAGGTTACAAAAACCTCTGATTCCGTGGTTTCAAAATATGACAAAGAAGTTGGGATTCATGCGATGGCTGTACGAAGGACATCGAATCTGAAGATATTGTTGCGAAGGCCAGTCGATATGTAAAAATCTTGCAATTTGAAACATTTTGTTGGCAAATAAATCATTCTAACAATAAATAATTTTAAGGGTGTTCTCGGCGTATAGATTCAATGATCAGATGTTTTTAAAAAAAAATACACATCTTATATGAAAATATTCTACATACTATTGCGAAACTTGAAAAAATTCTGCTCAGCCGGAGCCGAGTAATTAATTTTTGAAGTTGTGTTCCTTGCTATCTCAGCGCTTGGAAAAGAAAGGGAGGGAGAGTATGTGCGAGGTAGAACGCAATAGAAAAACTGATTTTCCTATTGCATTTTCTCTCGCACTTACTCTCCATCTCTTCCTCTCCCAAGCGCTAAGATAGCGACGGACGCAACTTTAAAAATTAATTCCTCGGCTTCGGCTGAGAAAAATTATTTCAAATTTTGCAATAGTCTTCATAAAATATTTGTGTATCATGTGTATTTTTCACGAAAACATTTGATCATAGAATCTGTATGTCGAGAACATCCTTAAGAATGATTGTGCGATTGTAAGAATAATTGTATGCACAATTGTGCGACGAAGACGGATAGATACAGAATGACAGCAGCAAACAGCAGCAAACAAAAGACTGCAAAAAACGCTTGTTCTATACAAACCACTCGTGTACAACAAGTGGTGGACATTTCTCTCCTTGTATGAACTGTTCAGAATTTTTCTCGGTGATTTTTTTAAAATTAATCAAAATTTTACTAATCGATTTTTGTAAAATTTAGAGTAATGAACAAGTTCCCAATTAATGTGAGCAACTATAAAACATTCAAAGGTTTTTAATAAGGAACTATGTGAATTTTTCGAAATTTTCATTGAATTATGAATTTCTGGACATTTTTATCAAATCTAAACTTTCTGGGGATTTTTGTAAAATTTTAAATCATCGTTATTTTCATTTCTAAAATTTCCATTTGGATAATTATTTTTAATTGTTATTCTAATTTAAAACATTCGATTTTATTACATTTTTGTAAGTTTTCAAATATTTCTATGAAAGTATTAGAAATTTTATTAATAACTTTTTGTAAAATCGTCAAAAAAAATTAGAAATTGTTTTTTTATGTGTGCGACTGCAAAATTTTTAGGAATTTTCTATAATTTTGTAATTTTTCGAGATTTTCGTGAAATTAGAAACATCTCGGAATTTCTGTCGAATTTGAAATTTCGGGACCTTTTTTTATATTTCACTTTTTCGGTGAATTTTCAGAATTTCAAAAGTTTTTCAACATTTCGTGATTTTAGAATTTTATCGTGAAAATTTCTTTGCACACAAAATATTTTGGAAAGTTAAGGGATTTCCAATCGTTGTTTGTAGTTTTCTAAATATGGGAAAAAGTATTGAAAATGTATCCGATCATACTGAATTTTTCTCAATACGCAAGGAACCTGAAAAAATGCATCAGGAATTCCTAGAATTTTAAAAATTTCGTTTATTCTAAGGGACTGAACATTTTCCAATTTTCAGTTAATTTGCCAAAATTTGGTACTGCAGCGAAATTTACGTAGAATTTAGTAAATTTTACAAGAATTTTCGAAATCCATGCCAAGATTTGGTAATTTTTCGGAGAATTTCAAGATGGGTTATTTCGAAAAAATTTTTAAATTACCAGATAACTTGTGGAAATGTATCAACTGGAGAGAATTTGCTACGGTGATTTTCCAAAAATCAAAGATTTATTAACCAATTTTCGTACATAAAATTTCGAATTTGAAAATTTTTTTGAAAAATGTGTGCAACAATGAAACTTTCAAGGGTTTTTAAGAAATTGTGAATTTTTGAGAATTGAACATCTGGTAAGCATAACCCCGGGAGCGCTCAGACTAGGCAATCCTAATAGGCAAGGGAGGGGGCAACGCGTTGCTACGGGCGCGAGTTGATCCGACGAAAAATTTTGAAAGTGCCATTATTCCAATTCTAATTATCGGATCGTGATAACCTGTATATCAAAATACTCGTGAGACCTTAGCGCTTCCAACGAACTTTATTTTATCACTTATTTTATGAATTTAGAATTGTTTATTAACACACAAAGTTTGAAGTGAAAAACTCAATGGTGGATGTAAAAATTTAATAAAATAAGTAATATTTGTTTAGTTATTATTTATTCAAGTATGACGTATCAAAAATTCAGATCGATTGATAAAGTTTGACAAAATGTAGTGCTTTGACAAAAGCACTTAGTAATTTGACAAAAGTGCTTTAAATGCACGCGCTGCTTTTTAATATTAAAAAACAGCGCGTGCATTTAAAGCGTCGAGTGCCGGCCCGCGCGTTAATTTATTTATATTCGTAACTTTTGTCAAACTTTATCAATCGATCTGAATTTTTGATATGTCATACTTGAATAAATAATAACTAAACAAATATTACTTATTTTATTAAATGTTGGTTGACGTGATGTAATTGTTCGTCATTTAAGGTCCCCAGTAGAAATTAATTTTGGTGTTGTGAATTTAAAAAAATCTGCCCAGACTGGTGATTTAATTTCACAACCCGAGGCGAAATATTTTTTGAGTATTTTGAAGACAAAAAAGAACTCGCCTAAGGACACTTTCCCATGTTATTGTAAGTCATTATTTTGTTCTCAAAGTATCTAAAATTGCCGTTTTGGGCACTTTGAGAACAAAATGAGAACTAAAAAATACTGAAAAAAGATTTTGAGTACAACTTGCTGACATATTTCAGTGTCGGCATATGCTAGATCAAAGGAAATGAGAACTTCTAGGACAAATTGAGTGTTTTATATTTCGCCTCGGGAACACAAAAATTATTTTATTAAATTTTGACATCCACCATTGAGTTTTTCACTTCGAACTTTGTGTGTTAATAAACAATCGAAAATTCATGAAATAAGTGATAAAATAAAGTTCCTTGGAAGCGCTGAAGTCTCACGAGTATTTTGATATACAGGTTATCACAATTCGATAATTAGAATTGGAATAATGGCACTTTCAAAATTTTGCGTCGGATCAACTCGCGCCCGTAGCAACGCGTTGTCCCCTCCCTTGCCTACTAGAATTGCCGAGTCCGAGCGCTCCCGGGGTTATGCTTTCCAGATGTTCAATTTTCGTTGAATTAGAAGTTTCTGGACATTTTTGTCAAATTTGGAAATTCTAGGGATTTTCATAAGATTTCAAACTATCTTTATTTTCATTTCAAAAATTTTAATTCTGATAAACATTTTTCATTTTTCAATATTAAAAATTGGATTTTATTAAATTTTCGTAAATGCATTCAAATATTTTTCAAAATTTTTTTTAAGAAATATAAATTTTACAAAATATTAAAATATGCAATACAAAAATCGATGAGTATTTACGATAAAAGGAAATTCAAAATATTTAAAACTAAAACATCGAAATTCAGGTGGTTTTTCAACAACAACAACAAAATTAAAAAATAAAATTTAAACAAATAAATAAACCATAAATATTAAAAATAAGAAATTGACAATAAAAAATAAAATAAAATTACAGATTGCAATGAATATTTATTTTTTGAGTGGAAACAGTAATCAAATTCCAATAATTGGACCATTAAAACATGAAAAAACAAATAATAATTAATAATAACATCCTCATACTTTTTCTAGAATAATTTTCATCATAAAGCACGATATAATAATAGATTCCATATGAAAAAATACATTAAAAAAGCAAAAATTATATAAAAAATAGGAAATTTCTAATGTCGATTAATCGACATTAGAAAGTGTAAGTGAAAAGTGCAATTACACTTGTTATATTCACTGTGCTGCAATTACGAATTTATTTTTGTTGATTCGAGTGAATTGAAAAGGACATTTATTACAAATCGTTAATATACAGAAAACTTTGTTTCATGTACGCTTTTTAGATTGGACGCAGTATTTTTCTCCAGTTCGTGTAATTGTTAATTCTGTAATTTGCACATGAGGTGGAGTGCTTATAACATGAACGATTGCATCTGCGACATCCTGGGATTTCAAACCACTCCAAGGTGACGTTTCTATAGGATGTTCTTGGTTTTTGTCTGATAAAATTTCAGTTTCTACATATCCAGGACTTATGCTCTGAGAAAAATAAAGGTAAAAAAAATTAATTTGTAAATATATATATATGTATAATGAGTATCCATATAATTGAGCTGACGAGTGCAATAAGAACACTTGCGCACGAAATGCCATAAAACTATTGTCCACTCGGGAAAATCGATCGATGAATTAAAAAATTTGTAAGAACATGAAAAAAAATACACACCTACTCTTAATGATGCAACTGATAAATTTTCCTGAATAAACTTTTTTAGCCGACAATTATTATTCAAGTTAAAAAATAAAAACTAAAAAATTTTTTCGATCGAATATCAATGTCTTTTAAAACATAACTCGCCATTACTCCGAAAGTTTTCGTCGAAATTGCTTGAAATTTTTATTGTACCTTCCCAATACATAAGAGATGGCTACAAACTAGGCCATTCGTTCCAAAAAAATTTTGTTAATTATTTTGCGATAACGGATATAAGTCATGCGCGAACCGCGTTCGACCAATGCGGCGGTCATCGAAAACTTTCGATGCGAGACAATTAATTAATGTAGAATAGTTCAGTAGACTTTAAGGCAGTTTTCCTGAAAGTTTCAAAGAAATCGGTCCAAAATTGTGGAAACGGCAGCTGGATGAAGTGAAAACGATGCGCCGTGCGAGCGCTCTGATTATTACTGGAATCGCGCGGATTGACAAAGTCCAATGAAGTCCAGTAATCAGAGCGCTCGCGCGGTGTATCGTTTTCAGTTCATCCAGCTGCCGTTTCCGCAATTTTGGATCGATTTCTTTGAAATTTTCAGGAAAACTGCCTTAGAGTCTACTGAACGAGTCTACATCGATTGATTGTCTCGCATCGAAAGTTTTCGATGACCGACACATTGGTCGAATTTCGTAGAACACGGTTCGCGCATGACTTATATTTGTTATTGCAAAATAATTAAAAAACAAATTTTTGGAACGAATGGCCTAGTTTGTAGCCATCACTTATGTATTGGAAAGGTACAATAAAAATTTCAAGCAATTTTGACGAAAACTTTCGGAGTAATCGCGAATTATGTTTTAAAAGACATTGATTTCCGATCGAAAAAATTTTTTAGTTTTTATTTTTTAACTTGAATAATAATTGTGGGCTGAAAAAGTTTATTAAGGAAAATGTATCAGTCGCATCATTTCGAGTAGGTATGAATTTTTTTTTCATGTTCCGACAACTTTGTTATTCATCGATCGATTTTCTCGAGCGGACAATAGTTTTACGGCATTTCGCGCGCAAGTGTTCTTATTGCATCCGTCAGTTCGATTTATTAGGAAAAATTATAATTATAGTAATTAATTAATTAATTGGCTGTATAAATTAATTACATTAGAAACTCCTTTTTGTTACAATTCGCTTTTGTTACATTTCGCTTTATTTACACTGACAAGTTTCGCATTGGTTACATCCTCCTCACTTCCCTTATTCCCACTCCAGGGCTCGCAACGCGAGAACATCTGACTTTCGGACACGTGCGAGCCTTGTTATAAGACGTGGTGGGGGTGGAGAAGAATATAACCATTCCAAGTTGTTTACCTTTCGTTTGATCTCAAGGCATGTAAATATTTCGAGTTTCTAGTGTAATTCAAAAATCTGATATCAGCGAAAATTTTTAATTCAGTTTTAAACAATTAAATCATACGTAATTTGAAATAGGTAATTTTGAAAATAGTAATTATATCATAGAAATTTTGATAAAAAGTAATTTTATCTCAATTATGTACTTATTTGACATAATTAATGAATTGAACTTACCGTGAATTTAATTTTATCATCAACGGCTTCATGCAAGAGTACATCAGTTAGTGCAGTGACAGCATATTTTGATCCACTATAAACATTGAGATGGATGTCATCAAGGGCGATCAATCTATGACCTGTAACACTAATAAGTTTTCCATTATTACTGTAACTTTTTGAAACTTTGCAAAAGTTGGGAAAGAAGTTTCAAAAAATTAAATACTAAAAAAAAGTTACAAAATTTCAAGCAATTTTTAAGTTTCGAAAAGTTTTAAAACAAAAAAAGGTTCAAAAAGTTTTACAAGTTGAAAAAGCTTCCATTTTTTGAAACTTTTCATTCTTATGCAGAACTTTGAATTTCTTCCATTACTCAATTACATTCATAAATTTTTTATTTTTGTAAATGCACTAATAAAATATGGAAACATTTTTTCAAACATTTCAAATATATTAGATAGGTATACCCTGAAGAATGTTTTTTATTATTTTATACTACCCACCATAGTTGAGGATGTTCTTGAGTTTTTGAGGAGGGAAGTTCAAAAATGTAAAAAACTCCTTAATATTTTATTTAATAACGTCATTTTGTTGAATTAAAATTATAATCAATTCAACAAATGCTCGAAAACGTATCAAAAAATGTACGTGTTACGACATTTCCAACATCCTTTTAGGTACAGATTTTTTTAAACTGATTTGTTTAAAAAAAATGCATTTTTCAATAGGTGTTTTCTGAAAAAATTATAAACAAATGCATTTTGTTGCACAAAAATGTTGTCATCGATAACAGTAAAAAATTTCAAACCAAACTAACAAGTAAATATTGTCGACATATTTTTTTCAAGCACTTGTTGACTTGATTAGTAATTTTCAGCAGGGGTCGAAAAAAATCGTAACTAGAACCGGAACCGGTACCGGAACCTAAATTTCCAAATGTAAGAAAACCGAAACCGGAACCGAATCCGGAATTCCTAACTGTGCTAGAACCGAAACCGGAACCGAAACCGAAATTTGGAACAGTACAAGAATCGAAACTGGAACCGGAACTGAAATGGAAAATTCTAATGGAACCGGAACCGAAACCAATACTGAAAATCATGAAAACTTTTTGGTTCTCGAATAATACTGTTTGAATTGATATCCAGTCTTATTATGAAAAATAAACTTTATTCTTCAGGAAAAATTTTGTTTTTATTGACAAAGGAACGATTTCAAAAAAGCGATTATCACATGATGACTGCGATGTAAGGCACGAGATAAAAAAGTTGGAAAAGTCTCAAACTTCGTACGCATGAAGAGCCTTGATCATTAAAACGATAATAATGACTGTAACCGTAAAATACGGGAACTAAAAATAAAAATGAAATGTTATTCGAACTGATATTAATTATCGATCTGGAAAACTTAGAATTAAAACTTTTTTCATGATATGTTAAATTAATTTAAATAATTATCAGAGCTGTTCTATCACCTTTTGCATTCTAAATTCAAAACTTCTACAGAACCGAACCCAAAACTATAACCGAATTGAAAATTTTCATAGAACCGGAGCCGAAACCGAAACCATTTTGAAATTTTGCATAGAACTGGAACCGTAACCAAAAACGGATTTCATTTTTTTACTGGAACCGGAACTGGAACCAGAACCGTTATTTAAATCGGTTTCAACTAGTCCAAATCAAGATTTTGAATCACGTTGAAGCAGTTTTTTATGTTAGTTAATTAGTTTTTACCCCCCCCCCCTCCATCCCCCTCAAAACTCGAGGAAATCCTTAAATATTTCAATAATTTTCTACAAACTTCATTCTACAAATTTCATTCAATTTCTTTTACTTTCATTTCCTAATTTATCTACAAGTTAAAAAGATACATTAAGATACACATTTAAAAATATATATTATTGTAATTGATTTTCGGAAAAAAGCATGATTATCTGGAATTTAATAACAAACCTATTAATATTGATAATATGACCGTGAACTCCAGCTGCTTTCATCAACAATAAAGCTTGTTGAGTACACTGAAGAAGCCCCAGGACATTTACATTAAATATTTTTTCCCAAACAGCTCTTCCAACCTCTTGAAAATCACAAAAATAACATAATCAGAAATCATTTTTTTTGCCATAGTAATAGTATATTACTGTGCGTTTTGGCATATGTCTATTTTGACGAAACGAAGGGTTGTGGTCCGAGGCGAAGCCAAGGACTGCAATCGTTTCGTCAAAATAGACATTGCCAAAATGTGCAGTACGATATTTTATATGTAAATAACGAGTAAAACGTGATTTTGTAATTCCAGACTACCGGAAAATCATCGTTCTCTCGTAGTTTACAGATAAAATAATATTTATCACTCTCCCTGATAAAAATTAATAAAAAATGTTTGAACAAACGTCGGTCAAATATGATTGCCTCAAACGTGTTTGATGAAACTTCGTATGCATCAACGTTCGCTTATTTAATAAAATTGTGAGACCGGACTTCTCGTAAAATTTGATCAAATTTGATCAAGTTTTTGATGAAATCAAAAATTGTCTTAAATGTTCAATTTTTCTTGTAATAAATAATTCATCAACAAATTTTATTTAAAAATGAATTTTTAAAATTTGTTCAAATTTTTATCAATATTTGATCAAATAAATGGACTCGGATTTAATACAAGTTTGATCAAATATCGCTCAAACTGCAGTCAAACACCAGTCAAACGGTTTGATCAAACAGATTCTATCAGGGCTTTAATTCTGATTTGGGGCATTCCACGGGTCACCGATTTTTAAAAATTTCGAGAACTCAAAGAGTAGTCAAAATCACGGCATTTTGCAGAAAATTGAGAGAAATTACTGATTTGGCAGCTAAAATAAAACGTAAGGGCTACATTTTTCAGTATCTTCCAATCGATTGTCATGCCTGTTAGAAAGACGCTATGAAAATTTTGAAAAAATTTGACGAGATATCCTAGAAATTTTACATAAAAAAATGTTTTCTATACGTAAAAAATTTGGTCGAGTCAAACTTTTTAAAAATATTTTTAAAAATGCAAAATTCTTAAAAATTTTAAATACCTTTTGTATTCATTTTTTTGTCATTCTCTCAAACTCAAGTTGAAATTTAATAAATTTATTGAGAAGAAAAAAAACTGGAAAATACAGTAGCATCATGTTTTTTGTATATTTTGAGTAACGCTTATCTTTCCAGAAACTCTGAAAAAAATGGACTGTGTATTTGCAGTTATTGATTCATAATAAGTTCTATTACAATTTTTTTTTCAAGAAAACTCAAAAACCAAAAAAAAAACGGTTGGCAAAATATGAAAATAATCTTGAAACATTAACAAAAATTCTATTTATTGAAAATTTTTTGTAGGAACGTAAACTATAAGAGTTATAAAAAATAATAATTAGATAATGTATAATAAATCACAGAATATGCAATGCTATATCATATGAAATAAAAATAAAACGAGGTAGTCCTAATATTATGAAGATATGAATATCATATTCCTTTTGTTATTTCAGTAACGATTATAAATTTTATAATTATTGCAGTGACAATTCAGCTGATCTTTCGGACGTTACTCTAGAGGAAGGAAGTATGTAATCTAGATGAAGAGCACGATAAATAAAGTTGGAAATTATATATATATATATACACTGAAACCCCGTTCGGTCGCTCCCCGTTCGGTAGCAGAGCAAATCTCGTGGGATCAGTTTTTCCGCCTGGATTAGCACCTTATCGCCAGGTGCATCACTTGGGCTCGAATAGAGGGACTAAAAATCAAGCTTGTATCAACTTTTTGCGTACTTCTCTTCGGATTATCACCGACTCGGGTCGGATTTCCGTACCTTTCTTAGGATCAGGAGTCATTAAGAGTGTTCTCAATCACGCATTTTTCCCCGCAGTTCTGCTAGTGATCGGGGTTTCAGTGTATGTATATATATATATATGTACGGTAGAATTTGTAGTCCGATTTTAAGTGCAATTCGACTGAATAAAATTTTTGATCCTTGATTTGGTGACTTTATTCGAAATCCTGCATAGAGGGTACAATCATTTTACCATAATTTTCACTCTTATTTGATAAAATTTTCAGGTCGTAAAGGATTTATATCCTCGCTCAATTTGAGTGAAAATACCACTCATTTTCGAGTGGAAATACCACTCGTTAGAGAAGTGAGAATTCACTCTTTTTTGATTGGCGAGATTCTCACTTTTCCTTCAAGTGAAAAGTCACTCAGAAAAATTTAGAGATTATATGTCTGCAAGTTCCCGGCAAAAACGAGTAAGCCAATAATCTTACTTATTTCAACAGATCTCAATGTGTTGTTTTATATATAATTATGTGTATAAAACACTTACAGTTTTGGTTTCCGAAAAAAAAGTTCAATCCAAACGGTCAATGTCTCAATAATGTTTTCAGAATTTATAAGATTTTTGTACTTAGGGCCATTTGAATATTACGTAACGCGCTAGGAGGGGGGGGGGATCGTCATAATACGTCAAATTATAATGTTTTATTATAGAGAAAAAGGGGAGGAAGAGTTCAAAAAATACGAAAAAACGCATTACGTAATACTTGAACGAACGTCTCATTTTCAGGTTTTTTTAAACAAAATTTTTAATAAATTTTTTGAATTAATAAACAATGTCCTAAAATATGCACTCAATTTCTCAGAATTTGGGGAAAATGGAACTCACCTTAAATACGCCAAAAGTACGTCACTGTATATTCCGGCGTTTCTTTTTTCTAAATTAAATCATAACTTTTTAAGTCAAAAACGTTAAATACACAAAATATTTGTAACATTCCAAAGAAATTTGATGAGTTTTTGAAAAGTGAAATACAATCAAAATTTTAGAATCATATAAAATATACTTTTTTTATTAATTTAAAAAAGTAAAATTTTGAAGACGTCTTGTTAAACGTTTCCGTAACGAGCATAATAATTGATATTCAAAGAAACCTGAAAATTTAGCCCTTACGCTCTATTTTAGATGACGAATCCATCATTTTTTTCAAAAATTGCTAATTTCGGGCAAAGAGCCGTCATTTTGACTTTTCTTAATTGTAAGTCCTGACTATGAAGACTGTTTAATTGATTTTACATATCGGGACATGTCCCATATTTCCGATCACAAGATATATTAACTAAATGAGCGAATAATGATCGACTGTTGATTGTTTTCTGATAGTAAAATATAACTTATTATTTTTTTATGCACCAGGTGCAGAAGGTTAATTTTTTGTGCCCCTGAAGATGGTTTTCAGAGTTTAATTTTATCCTTTAGTGTACCAAGTCTATAATATTTTGAATATGAGGAAATGGTCTTTGTAAGTTTTAGTCACCTATCTAGTACATCAGGTTCGTTTTCCCGAATTCC
>JABFQI010000287.1:0-12571 GCA_022816925.1 Trichacis sp. ZL-2020 | reverse complement strand
CCGAGACTCCTTTAAGGTCGCCTCATTTATTTAGCTTCGAAATTATTACAATCAATCTGGTAAACAAGACGTTGTTTGTCATGTTGTATTCATTAAGCTGTCCCTCTTTTAATTATATTTTGCGTTAATTCAGCATTAGTTTTACTAGCAACACCACAAATATACTCTTTAAGTATTTTATCAATTCTTTTTTGGAATTTATGAAAAAATGGTAAAGTTACATTTTTTGACAAACTTACTAACAACACTTTTATCGGGAAAAAATTGAAAGATTATTTATTCTTTTGTGCACCTATTCATTAATTAATCCGAAAGGGTAATTATTCTATGAAAATGCAGGATTTGTACTTGTAATGTACAAATCCTGGGGAGCGTGGAACCCGCTATGGAAAAAAGCAGCAATGAGCAGGTTAAAGTTGAAAATACTCCTGGAACTTCTTTGCTCAGGCCTGCGGTGTTAGAATCCCATGCCATGCGCACATCAAGAATAGCTTTAAATCATTTCTCTTCTGGTCAAATTATTTCAATTAAAATTTTGTAAAAGAAAAACAGATGGATATTTCGAGGTGTACATAGCAAAACAGAAATGTCACCATCTGAGAAAGCAATGAACGACTAAGTCATTCAAATGCGCGAAAAAGTTCGAAAATTAGAACGTTCGAACAAAACTTAAAAAAATAATTTAGAAGAATTCAAGAAACATGCTGAAGAGAAGAAGTTTAAAGAAGTACTCGACGAATTAACTAAAACTCAACGTAGCTTTTTTGAAATGGTCTACAACAACTTAAGTAAAAAAGCCAAGACTCCGAGCTGCTTTTTTATATTTATTTTGGAAAAACATTGAAGGAGTTACATATTTTAGGCATTAAGTGAACGAAAAACGGCTTTGTGCGACCCGGTGTATACCGTACATACGTGTAGTGTATAGTCCATTTATTCTTTTTTTTGCACATGTCCCTAATCCCAGGAATATTGCTAGGTCCGATCCTTATTCCATACCCTAGTAACTCTGATTCTTATAAGAATCCATAAAATTCTTATAAGATTTCAAAATTTCTCAAAAAATGTTCACGTCTTATAAGAATTTCATGGATTCTTATAGGAATCAGTGTTACTAGGGATAAGGCATGTAGTAAAAAAATATTCTGAGAATCTTTGATAACACAGCCGCATGCAAACTTTGACAAAACGATTCACGCAACCCTAACAGCACAGAATATTCTGAGAATGTTGTTGGAATATTGTTTGGAATATTCTCCGAATATTCCAGAATATTTCAAATTTTCACGAAATATTCCTAGAATGTTAAAATGTCCGAGTGAAAAATTATTTCGGAATATTTTTGAAGAATATTCAGAAAATATTTTTGAATATTCTCATTACGTGCTCAGAATATTTTCGAAATATTTTATTATTGTTAGAAATATAATATATGTACATCACTGGGATCTTTCCCGCCTTCTGTGTTGTGTCTGCGCATGCGCGACACACGCGGCAGAGCCAAGAGGCTTCGCCATATTCATTGCTTGCTCGACCGTCAAGGTGTGTACATGGAGTCGTGTTAAATAAAGACCATTAAAACGTAATTGTTCTTCTTTACTCGGGACCCCTAACACTAAAAATTATCATTCTGTAAAAATATTCTGAAAATATTCCCAGTGAATTTTGTTGGAATATTTTATTTTTACTTTCCAAATTATTGACCAAATTAATACTCGTGCTATTTATTAATGTTATGGACCTCATATTTTTCATGTTTTTTGAAAATATTTCTTAAAAATATACTGAAAACATTTTTTACTTGGACATTTTATCATTCTAGGAATTTTCCTAAAATATTTTCAGAATATTATGTGCTGTTAGGGAAACTTTATAAAATGTTTGGTCAACATTTGGTGAAAGTCTAATCTAATTTGTCAATTTTAGTCAAAATTTTATCAATTTTCCATCAAATTTCATGCAAATGCGTTGATCAAACGTTTGGACCTTCATGGTACAAAGTCTGACCAAACGCTTGGGTTTGGTAAAAGTTTGACCCATACTGCGTTATCAGGGATATCATGAGAAAATGTCCCAAAATATTTTTTAGGTAATATTTTCAGAATATGTTTCCAAAGTTGGCTAAGAGATAAGGTTTGGATATAAGAATATTCTAGGAATATTTTCAAGGAAGTTTTTAAACTCATTTATGTGTTATGAAGGAAAGATAAAAATCTTTGCGAAGGTATTATTTATCATATCTAAAGTTTCACATTTGTAAATGTGAGAGTGACATTTAAAGGAACGAAAACATGACGATGTTGCAATGGAAATCCTTCGACAAAATTTTTTTTTTAATAATCCATTCAAACATTTTATACTCGACAATTTTTTATGTCTTCTATAATTTTGTCCAAACTAATTGCTCCAGAGTTTCAATCGAAACAAACAACCTCACATTTGTGAACAAAATAAATTTCAACTGAATGAATAGCATTGTAAACATATCGAACAAACAATTTACTTCCATTATAATTAACAGGCAAACGAATGTTCAGACGACCAAAAATTATGAGCTCTTTCTCAGTGGAAGGTTGCTCCATAAGGTTACAGATTTCTTTGAGAAATGTGCGACAGTACCCTGCCGTCTCCTCGAATTTCGCAGCAAGTTTTGAAAAGAGTCCCACTTGCCACTGGCATAAATGCAGCTATTTTTCGTGTGGTCATGGAAGATGTACGCAAGATGCAAGATTTTAAAAAGTACTGCATTTTAATCTGGGATGAAATTACTTTGGAGCCTCACGTTGACTTAATCGACGGATCGATTATCGGAGTTTTAGATTGGGGAACATACGAAGACGGTGTTGCAGTATTCGGAGATAAAATGTCAACTCGAACCACGGATGATGCATCGCATGCCTTTGTGTTCATGGTGAAAGGCATAAAATCCGAATAAAAAATGCCATTTTCAATATCGTTTTGCTCAAGCTCAACGCAGTACGAACAACTGCAAAACTGCATACTGGAACATGTAAGAGCTGGGACGAGAGCAGGATAAAAATTTAAGGCAAGTGTTTGTGATCAAGGTAGCAGCAATCGAAGTGCCATACGCCGCCTTGTCATTCGTTACAATGAAATATGAAAAGCTGCCAGTTTATGTTACGGTAACAAAATCACAAATTCAAAATTATTGTTCCAAATAAGTGAGTCAATTATTTTTCCAAATAAGTCAGTCAAACAAATTTTTGAACAAGTGAATTGTAACAAAATTAGTTACGAACTAAATGCATGGTCAAAACCCAAAGTCAGTTGCAAACTACAAAAATTTCACTACCATAAAAGATAAGAAAGTTAAAATTATTGTAACAAGTACATTTGTTTAAATATTTTTTCCGAACATTCATTCATTCCATTAGCAATTTCAAGCCAACCAAAAAAGATTTTACATTACGTTAAGAGTTGTTAAAATTATTCGAAAAAATTTTTGTCATATTTCGATCCCCTTCTGCCCCTTTCAGAGTCGTATACATCCATTAACCTTTTTACCGTCAAATTTCAATGTTTCATATAATATTCATTTCAAATTCATAGATAGCCATTCCTATATTAACAAAGTTATAAATGTGGACGTCGAAATGTTTCATTCGTGGGATGCTTTACACGTGATAAAATGGCTGAGGAACAATTGAATGAAAAAGGATTTGTTCATCCCAGCACACAGTGGTCGAAAATTCAAAATTTCCGGTCAAAACCTAAAAAATCGACAGTTACCGATCGAGTTAAAATTCACAGTATCGCGTATAGGGTGCATTCCTGTCGAAAAATTCGAAAGGGCAGATGTTCACATTCATTGGTAAGAAGCAGGAAGTCGCACAGAGTCGAGCGTTTCGCCGAACGCCCGTGACGCAGCCGAATAGTCTCGCGCGTCCGAGTGGACTTTAAGTGTCAGAAAAAGGCAGTTTTATGTTGTCAAATACATCCGGACACCATGGATTCTAATCGTGCAGGTATGTAGAATATTTCTGTCCAAGTTTGAATTAAAAACAATAATGCATGCGTCTGTAAGAGGAGTTTGAATGCTTGCGCTGTTTTGTCTATTTCGCACGGTGAAAATTTCTAAATTCAATAGAAGATAACTTATCAGAACCGCAAAGAACCGCTTAGATTCTTACTGCGTTATACGTGGGAAAGTGTCCCCAATAAAGTGGCGTTGAAATTTTTTGCCTTTACCTGCCCGTCTTCTTTTGAGAACGATTGTATTTAAGGCGTGCTACGCTCCGCTTCCCGGGCCCCGCGCGGCGCACAGCGAGGAGCGATACGAGGAATTCGAAGGGATCTTTCAAGCCTGTTTTCCACAGAGTAATTTCTAAGAATACTAATCCCCGATATTGAATGTTTCGAACAAATCGTTTTTTACTTGCACGGGGTGATTACTTCCACTTTTATATATATATATATAAAGACAAAGAAACTTATTTTTCTAGCAATATTTTAATTAATATAATATCTGAACTAATACAATATATTATCAAATAATAAGCGTTGATTAACATATGATTATCAACAGCAATAATAATTATAGTATATTTCCCAACTAGTGGGAGAAAATTTTTTCAGCGAATGTGAGAATTGTAAGACGAGCCGAAGGCGAGTTTTACAATCACATGAGCTAAAAAAATTATCTCCCAAAAGTTGGGAACGATACTTTGTTCCACGACGTGGGAAAATGCGATTAAAAACAGTCAACAGTTGAATAATGGAGCATTTTAGCCACGGAGTAGAACAAATGATATTGTCAAAATAAAATGTAAATTATACAGTGTAGGAATAAAGCATTACCAGAAAAGTGAACTTTTTTTTATAAAAGTGAACTCCTCTAGTTGTACCGGGAATCCACGGATTATATTATTGCCCTGTGAAAAATAGAAGAATCAGAAAGGAATACGAAGGAATATATAAATTTCTCGCCTTATTCACTTTCGAAACAAAACGAATTCAAATTTGATTTGTTGATTCCCTGATGAGAATTGAAATCAGCTTCGAATGACTTTGAAAGAATTGAAAATGGTTCATATTCTCATTAAAGAATTGAAAAACTTCCTACAGGTACCTCAAAAATAATTGAAAGTGAGTTTGTATTCTCATTAGAGAATACAAATATAAACTTTGGTATTCTGTTGCGAGAATGACAACTTGCTAATAATAGAGAATAAGATTCGGGAATAGACATTCGAAAATTGAAATTTTCTCTTCAACAAGTGGATAGGTTCGAAAATATGCATTTCATTCGCATTTTCTTCCAATTCTTCTATTTTTTACAGGGTGCTGACTAAGTTTTATTTTAAATTCTGATTTATCAAGTGTAGAGTGATTGACTGCTCAACTCGTTATAAAATGTCTGGTGCTATTAGAAATGCGATTATGATGAAAAAAATTAAAAGCGAGTTTTTAATTTATTCGAAAAATTTTTACAAACCATTTTTGTAAACAGTGTGTGCATTTATCGTAAAAAATCAGCATCACAGTTTTTCAATGATCTTCAAAAATTTTACAAAAACGCATGATAATTTGATACTTCTCTAAGTTCTTAGTTGCTACGTCATTATTCGCAGCAATATTTCCGTATTCCAGATGCTGCCTCACATTCTGGGCAAGATGACGTTTAGTAAGACCGACGTCATTAACTGCACAGAAGAGTCCTGTGAACGTAGGTGATGGGAACTTCTCATCAACGTCGTCAACTCCCGTAAACGGACATGGGAATTCTTCATCAACGACGTCAACTCCAGTAAACGAAAGTCCTGGAAACTCCGCATTACATGATAACAATATAACACCGGGGGGTGCTGCAGTCCATGGAGCATCCAATGACGGAACAGGTATAACGTTTACGATTTCACTTAAAAACAATGAAAAAAATTTAACATGAATAAATCGAACTCTATTCTGACACTCCGAGCTAAAAAATTCAAATTATTCATTTTGCTGCGAAAAAAAAAAATTAAAATTATTAATTCAACGGCGCAATAATTGAATTTAATTATATTCTGGAACACTAACAAATGGCAATCGAGATAAAAATCATATAAACTTCCGAAAAAAGACAGTTCTGTGCGTCAGGAGAAAAGGTTTATAATCAACGGAAAAAACCATTTAATGACCGGACAAAATTGTCTACAATTAAGCCTCGAAGACCCGTTTTTACAGTCACGTGAATCGGTGAGACTTCGTGAGCGCAAGCTCTAACAAACTCTCACCGCGCTATCGCCTGAAAATGAGCCTGTCGATTTGGAAAAAAGTAGGCCAATTTTGTGTGTTTTTTTAAATTGTCAAGATTATTCATTTTAAATTAAACGATGTAGTTGTGTTTTTCGAAACTACAAAAATTGTGGGAGAAATGAAAGGTTCAGGCTCAATGCAAAAAATAGTTGTTATATTTCCCAAATAAAAATACGTGTAATATTTCTTTTTTTAGATCAGCTCTTATACGCAACTGTTCTTCATTCGAACAATAGAATGTATATGCTATGAATAAATATCATATTGATGAAGGGTTTGGTTCAAACCCCTCAATTTTCCTAACCGTCATCCTAATTGCAGTCGCCCTGGGACTCGCAGTAAGATACAGGAACATTATATCGTCGATGCAAAAGTCATTTGTCCAAGTGCAAAAAAAAATTGTTGGCGCCAGAGATTATTACAAGGCTCTGGGAAAGCATCTGCCGCTTGTCAGCAAGGACGGGATGGATGAATTTGCTTTGGAATTATCGAAAGAAAATTTTCATAATTTGTTCGTGAGTTGATTAAAATTTAATGATTTTTTGAAATTTGCTGTATCCGAAACAGAAACTGCACGCATAACTGTTTCGAAATTTTATTTAGGGTCGCAGAGGGGCAGGTGGGGATGAGGTCAAGCGGAGCAACTTGTCCTGGACATCGCGATAACCCGCGATCAAAGTGTCTCGAATTCGACCCCTACTGGCGCAAAAATTCCCATTTTGCCCAGTGCCTCAGCCTAAATAGAATTCAAAATAGCATATATTTTACTAGAATATATAGTGAAATAATTTCTTTTTTGTCACAGTTCGAGTGGGTTAAAGACATAGGAGGAACCGACAGTAAAAATATCGTTCGAAGGGCATGGGATGAAATAATACATGTGGAGTTCGGCAAAAGTTGAATTGGTGTGGACGGAGAGGTGAGCTGGCCATTAAGGACCACAAACTCATTGTCGAACTCAAACGTAAAAAAATTCAATTTGACTGAAAGTGATTAGGAAATTTAACGGCTTACGAATCTAAAGCGAGAAAAAGAGCGGCCATTCAAAAAGCGTGGGAAAAGGGAAAAAACAAAGCGAGGAAAACTTTGCGCCACTCTTTCTCACGGAAGAATCACTTGATCGCCAAAATCGAAATAATGCCGTAATCTGCATTCGATTCCCTATGGGAAGGTTTGAGAACTTAATTCGGTAATATCAGAGATCATTAAAAGACATCTAAATGAAATTTGGCGCGTACACTCTCTTTTTCTCTTTCTCTCTTTCTCTCTGTTATATTGTTATATTGTTTTGTAATTTTAATACGTATAATGGATTTCTAATCCAAAACGCAATGAACAAAATCAATGAATCAATCTATCTCTCTCTCTCTCTGTGTGTGTGTGTGTGTGTGTGTGTGTGTGCGTGCGTGCGTGTGTGTCAATCAATTTCGGATTTTTTGTAGAAGCATCCCGTATATAACTGTATTTGGTTCATAGATCTTTCCATAGGGAATCGAATGCATACTACGGCACAATTTCTATTGTCACGAGAAGAAGGGGCGCAAACTTTTTCTCACTTTGACCTGTTACAACACACGATTTTGTTATCGCCGCGCTGTCTTGTTTTAAGTCCGTAGGCCGTTAATATACAGTATTATACTATGTACATATATAACGGTATTCCATTTCGAACCGGATAAAATCTGCGACGACCATGCATTAAATTTTTTTTAATTTCGCACGTTCGATGTACGCCTAGTTGTAACGATTAGTTTTTGGAATCCAGACGGAGAATCCCTATATTCGCCTATATTTTAGATTAGAAAAACGAATCGTTGCACATCGGTGTAAAACTGTCAAAATCAACTCCTAATTTTAGCAGAAATATTTTCAATGTTTAGTTGAAATGAACGCCGTATGAATTTCGTTTGATTATTGCAGGGATTTGCAGGCCAGAGGCCAGAATGACCCAATTCGAGTTCGAACAACATCTGAAAGATTATCTTCGATATGGCAAGGAGCGGTGGCGCCGTCACTGCATCAAAAATGCGTTATAAATGTATAGTATAGTGAAAAAAATATGGGAATTCTATAACTTTGGACACAATAGAAAAATTTCCACAGAAATCGAAGAACATAAATAATTTGAATTTAACCATACATGAATATACTTTGATATTGATAGTAAATATTGAGGAATCTTTTCATAGTGCGTAACATCAAAGCATGCGAACACGAATTAATGAAAATAGTTTGAATTAGGGATGGGAATATCGTTAAGAATTGTTATCGATAAGTTATCGATAAGCTCTAGGAGTTATCGACAATTATCGTTAATTATCGATAACTCTCCCCACTCCTTAAAAAAAATCGGAAAACACACAAATCTACAATTGATTAAAAAAATTATTTCAAATAGAAGTGAAAGTGAAAAATTTGTTATTTAAATCAAACGAATAAAATAAATCTCATTTCAGATTTTAATTGATTTATTTTCATAAGTGATTTCTTACATTTAAAAATATTTAATGTTGTTAAAAAATACAAGTTAACCGAATTTCGAATTACATCTTGAAATATTTAATGTTGTCATGCAAAAAAACAAGTTCCTCAGCCACAAATGGCGACAACCGTGACCTTCGTTCAGTGATGATATTGCCTGTCGTTGAATTCACACGTTCTGACGGAACTGAAGTTCCGGGCACAATCAAATATTTCAATGCGATTTCTTGTAAAATTGGGCAATTATCATAACGCAACCAATAATCAATTGGATCCGATTTCTCAGGTAAAATTGTCTCTTCCATGTATGAATTTAAATGAACTATAGCCTGAGAAGAACTCGGAATTTTAGTTGTTGTCGGTGTGATTCGGTGCTTGTCCAGAAAATCAAACTTCGACTCTGAAAAATGTGTTATTGTTAGATATTTATTTCACGTTACATTTAGATACGAAAAAAGAATATATATTCAGCATATTAAAGACAACCTTGATTTTTTTGGTCAGTGCTCTGTGTAGAAGACTGCAGGGAAGCTATGGATTTAGTTCGATTCTCCACAATTTTACGAGCTATCGACTCCCGTAGTTCTTTTTTGACCGCCTCTTCGGCATCACGATGCAATTCAGTTAAAAAACCAAAACACTTGAAGCGAGGGTCTAAGAGCGTTGACATCCTGCAACAATAATACACAGTCAATGTGGAAATCAACAATTTTTTAGCATTTATTTCCTTACGCTGATATAGAATATGATTCATATTTCAGCATCCTGTGACTTGTACCAATCGTGAGAAGAGAATGGAAGCATTTCACAGCTGAGAACTTGATTTCCGGTTCCATATTGGCAAGCTTTCTTAGAAGCAATTTCGTACAAGGGATTATCAAAGACATGGTCGCGAAATTTTCTCCACTTAAATCTTTCATAAGATTTGCAAAAGGCTCTAAAACTTTCGGAACTTCTGGAATCATGGCTATTTCCGCTGAAGTAAACGTAGAAAATTTGCAATCAGCCCTAGCCAACACAAGAATGACGCTGTCCATGGCTTTATGGACACTCTCTAACATGAAATAACTGGAGTTCCATCGTGTAGAAACTGATTGGACTAATTTAAACGTTGCTTGGCCACGTCCCTCCAACTCTTGAGCTAATGCTTTCGAACTGACACTGCTTTTGTGAAAATGAGTTGTTATCCTTCTGCATTTTTTCAATATGGAGTAAACGGAGCCTTCGTCAACATTTTCATTCTCGTCGTCTTCGAAAATCCTATAAAATTTTGGTTAATAGAATTTTTCATATTGAATTCTGCATTGTATACTTTATTTTTATGTTTTATATTTTGCACTTGATATTAACATATAATATATCAAGTTGTTATGTTTCATTATGTTATTTTATATATGTTTATATATTTTTATTTATTTTATTTTTGTTTTTTTTATATATATATTTTACTTACTGATTTACATCACGTTTGTCCTTCGTCGTTTGATCAATTGATCTTCGGGTTTTCAATATGGCACCGTTAACGACAAGTTGAATAGCGTGAGCTGTGCAATGCATGTTGTCAACCTAAAAAATTGTTATGGTTTAGTATATTTTTTAAGAAGTTGTTCTTTTTTTCAATTAACCTTCATTTCCGCGCATGCAGCCGTCACATTGGCAGCGTGATCAGTCACAGCACACACCACAAATTCGAGTTTCTTAAGTTCTTTAGGCTTTCCAAGCTCTTGAGGATTTTTTATCTCAACAGGGAATTTCTTTTTCAATGAAGGATACCGTTTCAGAACTTCATTGGTCAGTCTCGCTAATTCAATGGCTGTGGAACTTCCAGGTATAGGGATCAAGCCCAGCATGGCAGCACTCAGTTTGTTGTCAGCTAGAAAATGCCCAGTGACCGTCAAATAATGTTGATTTGTGACACTACTCCACCCATCGAATGTGATTGACAGATATCTATGCATAAAAAACATGTTAAATACATGAACATTAAAAAATATGCGTAGCCAAAAATTTGGAAACTTACTTCGAGGTTGACAAAATGTGATCAAGATTTTTCATTGTCTCGTTGTATGCTCTTCTTATATAATTATCACGTAAAGTTTTGCGACAAGGTATAGAATATCGGGGATCAAGTACATTGACCAAATCTTTGAAGCCTGAGTTTTCGACTACGCTCAATGCCTGCAAATCTTGTGCCACGAACTTGGTCAACGCTGTGTCAATTTCGTGTTTTTTCACCGAATTCCTCGAGTACGCATTATATTTTATTTTTTTGACAAATTTCTTCAATGATAATTGACCAATCTTTCGTTTATGGTTCACATTCGAAGTTTTCCTGGAACTAAAGTTTAGTTTCAAGTATTTTTTGTCAAAATTTTATTTAAAAAAAGGCTCTATAATGCAAATTTTATGTTCGCCCGTTTTCTGTGCCTTCTGCGTCATTGCCCTCTGTGTCAGTCGTCTCCTCGCCACTGCTGGTGTTAATTACTCCTTTGCCTGATTGAACTGCCGTCAACTCGGTTTGATGATTTGTCTTAACGTGGTGGAGAAGATTTGTCGTATTTCCGATATATTTTATTGCCGCTTTGCATTTGGGAATTTTAAACTCAGCCATTTTTTCTTGCGTCTGAGCATCCACAATTTTCAATTCAAAAAAATTCCAGACAATCGATCGTTTCGCGCGACCTTTAACTCTACAAAGGATCATATAATCAATTTTCATTCAATAAATTTGTTTTCGTAAACGATTTAAGAAAGAAAGCAATTGAAATATAACTTACACAACCATGCTTGGGGGTGCTTTCGAATTTTCGAGTGCGCCTAATTCCTGTCATTGAATTAAATTCTCTCCTTTCTCGTTCATGCTGATACTTTATAGCTTATCTGAATCATGTAATAGTAATTCAAAATCAACAATTAAGGTTAGGTTCTCGAGAAACGGGGCGATTTTCACCAATAGTTTTGTTACAGATTTTAATTTACACAGGGCCCTTGCCGATAGTTGCAAATAGGAAATAAATTGAAAATACTTACGGTATCCCACGACGCATGTGAATATTTCGTAAAAACTTTTTTATTAAATTGAAGATCACTCAAGAACAGGGCCCAGACTCTCCCGTGTTGAAACCAGTTAAAACCGAGGCTAAAAAAAAAAGTAGCCGGATATGCATATTTTAGCACAAGTCTGTGTTAGAAGTGCCTGTAAATGAGCAGGACTAAGCATATCAGCACAAGTGCAGAAATGCGATGAAAAGGCCTAAATCCCTGCGTCTAAACTCTGAAATATACACACATATTTTAGACGGTCGGGTGAAGTTCAGGAATTATCGATAACTATCGTTAAGCTTCGACGCTGTCGATAACTAACGATATTGACTCTTATCGATAATTATCGATAATTATCGACTAAAGTCCCATCCCTACTAAAAATCCTTATAAGAATCAAAATCGCCGAATTGACCTTATAAGAAAAGCTTGACCTAATAAGAATTTTATAAAGTTAATTTTGGAAAAGAACTCTGCGCACTGGATTTGAACCCAGCACCTCAGATTCGACGATTTTCGCGTTAACCACTGCACTACAGATACTACATACACGCAATGAATAAGTTTGAATTCACACTCGGCGTGACTGATACTTGGGAATCGTTAGAGAATTTCATCGTTCATAATCCCAATGATTTCCAATGAACTGTTACGCTTGGAAAACATTCTGAACGTTTCACGAAGGTGATAATGAAATTCCAAACATGATATCTCAAAATAATACATTTTTCGTGAAAAAATTTAATTTTTTTTGTTATAAAAAAAATCATATAACCAGGTATTGAAATTT
>JABFQI010000286.1:0-12577 GCA_022816925.1 Trichacis sp. ZL-2020 | reverse complement strand
AGAAAAGAAGTGAGTAGTCGAGGGGGAAAGGCCGTGGGGTGAAAGACGAGGCCTGAGGCAGCCGAGCGGCTGCATGAGCCGAGGTCTGAGCGCGGCGAGAAGAGGAGGCCGCGCGGGGCTTTCGGGGTGTGTGGTTAGAATTGAATGTCGTGGACGCGCTCGAGGCAAAAGAATGAAAAGGATGAAAAGGATGTCGAGTGAGGCTGAGTGAGGCCGAGTGAGGCCGAGTGAGGCCGAGTGAGGCCGAGTGGTCGGGTCGAGCAAGGGGCCAGCAATCACGAGGGCCGTCACAAGAGCCATCGGGATCGTAGGTCTCGAGCGTGGCGAGGATCGCCCATGATGCAGCATGAGCCCCGGCGCCCTGTCCTGGGAAGCCGCCGACAGGGGGACAACGGCCACAGGGAGAAGACGATTCGGATGCTTTCGGAGATCGGCCCGCTGGAACGGGAGCCAGAGTGTTTTGGCTCGCGGCCCAAGAGCCGGGGTCCCGCGCGGGGGCTGCTGGCGCCCCGGCACCCCCACGGGAGCGGGAGCGGGAGCGGGAGCGGGAGCTGCTGGGCCCCGGGCGACGACGTCTGAGGGCCCCCCGACCTGCCCCACCTGCCCCACCTGCCCCACCTGCCCTGGACGCCCCGGGGCAGCGGCAGCGGCCCGGGGCTCCTCCTCCTCCCTTGTTGTTGTTGTTACTACTGCTGCTACTGTTGTTGTTGTTGTTGTTGATAGAGGGAGGTCAAGACGGGGATTTCGGCGGGGATTTCGGCGGGGCGACAGGTAAAGGGGATTCCGGCGGCGATGCGGCGAGCCCTTCAATCACCGCCGTGCCCATGCCGACCTTGGAGGCGAGAAAGGCCGAGCCCGGGTACCACTTGTTCCCGCTCGCCTTCCTCCTCCTCGTCTGTTTTTTCTACACAAGGAGGCCGAGGGAGCTGCTGGTGTCTTGTCCTGCGGGCGATGGGGACGTGCGCCTCCATGTGCGCGGAGCCCCCTCCTCCCTGCACTGGCCGAGGCACCGCAAGAAAGCGCCTCAAGGTCAAGGTCAACGCCAAGGACAGCAAAGGTGCAGGCCCGACGAGGCCCACAAACGGCCCATCAAGAGAACCATCAAGAGAAAGAGGAGGAAACGGGGCGAGGAACAAGAGGCACGTCAGGTGGATGCGGCGGAAATGCAAGTCGAGGGGGCTTGGACGGAAGAGGCGGAAAAAGTCGCTCTCTCGGCTGCTCCCTCTGCGGAGAAAAAAGGCACTGCCCGCGACAGCAAGGCCAGGAGCGGCCTGCACCTGCAACTCCAACTGCAGGTCATCGTCTACCTCGTCATGCTGCCGGTCCTCGTCAACCCCTGGGGCCGCGCTCTCGCCGTGGACGACGCTGCCGCCAACAGCAACCACTCTTTGTTGCACGACTCGCGTCACCGACAACAGTTGCAGCAATTACAGCAATTACAGCAATTACAGCAACTACAGCAATTACAGCAATTACAGGGTTACAGAGACAAGTGGGCCTGGCTCCCGGCCTACGATTTCACCATCTCGGACTTGAACTACCCAGCGAGTTGCCGCCACCACGACCAGGAAGCCGTGTCCAGGGGCTGTCCCGGGCAGTGTCCAGGAGCTGTCTCGGGGCACCACGCGCTGGATCGCATCATCGACAAGCTGCGGCTCGCCGAGAGGCTCGGTGGCCGTCTCGGCGCAACGAGGGAGCGCGAATCGACGGTTCCGGAACAGTGCCTTTTTTACTTGCAAGAGTCCCACAAGAGGGACATCTGCCGGGGGGATTTCGGCAGGGACAGTCGCTTGGCTTTCAAGACTCCCAGGGAGAATCGATATTGGTTCATGGCCGGTCTGCGTCTGAGGCACTGCTGCGAGCACACGGCCGTCAACGCCCTCGCGGCCGGCCAACTCGACAAGGTCCTCGACGGGGGCGAGCCGTGCCAGGAGGTCCTGGCCCACCTGCTCGCGTTGGACGTCAACGCCGCCAAGACGCACTGCGTCTTCCAGGACGTTTTGGCGCGCTACGACTGCGCTCAGCCCTACTCTGTCATCTTCAATTGCACGCATTGCAAGGTACTCTCTCTTACAGTCTTACTGCGAACCGACCATCGACCATAACCCACCATTTCCTCCATTCAGCGGCAAACACCCAACGACCCATTTCGATCCATCTCATCACGACTCCAACTTTTCAAAACCAACCCGACCCATATCAAAACGCACTCGTTTTCTTCAACCTTTCCGTAAGAAAAACCAAACTCCGTCCAATTTTATTAGCTTCCTTCAACTTACGGCCTGTTTATGCAACATTTTTTTCCAAACATGTTTTTATTTTTTTAATTTCCATACAATCGGCTCAATTCTCTCCAAAAAAATTGCAAACTACCTTTTTCTCCAACTAAAATTCTCAACTTTGCTTGTACAAGAAGACAAATATCTGAGGAAAAATTACCATTGTTCTAGTAAACGCGGCGGTATTGAGATTGGGCTTTTTTATTATAATAAAAGCAATAATTCTCGAAATATATATACATTTTTTAAGCGTGATGAAAATTTGTTATCAACCACGGTCATTTTACCAGTTTTGGTAACTTTTTCCTTGTTTTTGAGAGGCACTCTTGTATAATTCCAATCAAAAACTTTTGGAAATTTTTTAGAATCTTGTGCGACTTTCTATGAAAGTACAAAACATTTAGAACCTTGTTTTAGATACTTGTGGCGTTTTCTGACGCGATTCGTAACTTGATACAACTTTCTAAAATTTCATGGAAAATTAGGGAATTTTGGAAAATATTGCGCGAGCTCTTAAAACGCTCTAAGGCTTTAATTAACACAGCTTTGTGAAAGCTCCTAGAGTTTTCTGTACAAGTCTAGAATATTCTGCAACTTTTTAAAATATTTCACAATTTTATACAGTTTTTTACAGTATTCTGAAATTTTATACTTCTCGACCGTTGTAACATGTTTTACAATCTAAATTTTTTAAACCTTGAAAAATATACCACAACTCGATGAAGCTCTTTACAACATTTTTCAACTTTTTAGAATATTGTACAACTTGATACAATTTTCTACAAAATTCCAAAACTTACTAAAAGCATTCCCATCATTCTATCAAACTTAATAAAATATTATACAACATTTTGAAAAAACACGCAACCTTATGCATTCGAAAAAAACATTTTATTCATTCAACAAAATCACTATTTTTTTAGAGCAAAAAAACATACTTTGTCAATTCTACAAAATAGTTATTCACCAGTAAGAATTATAAAAGTTAAACCTCCTATTATATATTTTGTTGCCGTCTATATAGAAATTCTCATAAATTGTGAAAAACACTGTGAAAAAATGAAAAAATAATTCATTCGTGTATGAATTACGGTGTTGCGATTCAATCCTCCTTCTTTTTCACCTTTAGTCAAGAGTCACCCTTGTCTATTGTCATTGCCAAGTTTGACAGAATAAAAGACGTTTTTCGAATAAATCGAATCTTTCGTGTGCAACAATGATATTCTGTAAAGTTAGCCCATTCTGAAAAGCGTACTATCCTAAAAGCACTTTTTTACCAATTTTCTTTATTGTTCAAAACAACTAATTTTTCTAAACGTGACGTGGAATGACGAAACCTACCCAAGAGCCCCTCAATGTTCAATTCTTACGGAAATTATCTAAAACTAGTCTTATTCGATCAAGCATATACTTTTTACATAATGAGAATCACTCAAAATCCTAAAATCGATTTTTTGGGCTCTTAGGTAGGCTTTTTAGGTACGCAACAAATTTGTTTCCGTTCTTGATAAAACTTTACAAACGATGTACTGTGTAAAAAAACATATTTCAAGTGAAAGTGACACTTATCAACATTATGTTGCAAGGAAAAAAGTCAAGTTTGCACAGTTTTTCCTTTTCAAAAAGTTAATCATTTTGTGGAATCGCTCCAAAAATTTTACCGATGTAAATTTGGAAAAAAAATAATAAAATTGTTGGGACGAACTAGATATCATGAAATTTGGAAAATGTCCACTTGGAACATCCTTCGGAAAAACGAAAATGCCTAAAAAAGAATTAATTCAATGAGAAATTACAAAATTTTGAGAATTGAATCACATTAATCGCCATAGACTTGTCCTTGTCGAGTTTTGCTTGTAACTATTGTAGTTTTTTCATCACTAATTTAATTAAAAACAGTAATGTGTGGTCATTCATGGTCCATAAAGAATGTAGGTAATATCAACAACGTATGATTCGAACATACAAAATGTTTCTCTGAGTATTTAAATCTCACTGCAATGTTTAATCAATCAATGATCAAATCAAGACTCGAATGATTTTCAATTAATTTTTCTGCATTTTTTCGACAAGGCTCAAAATAATCACGTTTTTACTTTAATTCAACAATATTCTCCCATTTTTTACTGGTTTAGGTGTAAAAAAACAACAACCATACCTATAAAAACTTAAATTAACCAATAAATACAATTTCTCTACTTTCTTGTCAGATTTAACTGGAGAATACACGGAAAAATTGATCAACTACCACCATAATCATAGTTGCAGCAACAATAATTCTAGATACAGAACACTACACTACCATAAAATTTTTGGGTCATAATAACGTGCGCAATGTGTTACGCTACACTATAGAGTAATAATGGTCAGCAAAACCATAATTATAGTCGTGTCAATCATAATCATAGTTGTAGGGACCATAATTATTGAATTTGGCTAACCGGACGCAAAGTGGATACGAGTAGAAATAAAGTGGATATGAGTGGAAATAATGTGGATATAAGTGAATATCAGTGGAGACAAGTGAAAATAAGTGTTCAAGTGGAAATAGGTGAATAGCCACTGCAATCTACTAATATCAACTAATATTCACTTATTTTCACTTATCCCCACGTTATTTCCACGTATGTCCACTTATATCCACTTTATTTTCATTTATATCCACTCTGCGTCCAGTCAGGCGAATTCTGAATTTGGCTAACCGGACCCAAAGTGGATATGAGTGGAGATAAGTGAAAACAAGTGTTAAGAACTTGATATTGCTGGATTTAAGTGAAAATAAGTGAAAATGAGCGAATTGAAGTAAAAATAATGTGAAGGTAAGTGGATATAAGTGAAAATAAGTGGATACTATGTGAGATCTTATATCCACTCATTTCCACTTGCATCGACTTACCTCCACATTATTTCCACTTAAATCCACTAATGTCCACTAATATCCACTTACACCCACTCAATTTACCCTCATATCCACTTTACGTCCAGTTAGCCAAATTCTGCAGGCTTTAATTAAGGCACTATTTTCATTGTGCATCGTGGTTAAATCAGGGGGGCTACAAAATTTAAACTTGAATCTCGAAAAATGAATGCAAATCTACGTTTATATGTGCCAACCATAAGCATTGTTCTTATACGCATACTTGTGTATATAAACATGATGAACGAAATTGCATTGCAATAACAACCAACTGTATGATCGTCATCACCATAACGCAAATAACAATACGTATATTATTGCGATGACATAACAGTTTTTTCCGTGTATGATATGATTAATGAATGAACAAGAATCACAATGGGTAAAGTTATTCAGGTTTCTATACTTTTCTTTGCATTAAGTCAACGGTTTTTCACAATTTCAAACCATCTTAAAATTCCAATGTTAATAAGAATAACGACTGTACAAATCAAAAGTTTAATGGAATTCCTGCGTTTTTAGATTACAACTTTACAAGATTAGAAACCTATCTCTAAGAATTGCGCTTGTTTTAAACCTTACTTTCTTGTTTCACCTTTTTTTCCTCTAACTTGGCTTGCAATTATGACATTACATTTTGATTTCTCGACCATTTCAATTATTTTGATAAAAGTAACAACCGTTTCGATGAGTTTTCGATGAGTTTTGGGATTCTATTTGAAAATTTTGACAAACAGAATCCGCAGCATAGTCAAGATCTAATTTCGTAGTAGAGTTTACTTTCCTTTGCCCCCTTTCGTCATGAGCCACTTGAGCTTTTGCATCTAAATTATGTTTGAATTTCAATTCTTATAACTGAATTTACTTACGATAAGTATATTTGTTTAAATGTATGATTTTTAAGAAATTATTTACTGATTTATTTACAATAACAAATTGTTCACACAAGTACAATATAGATTTGTTTGGCTTCCATCTCTTTTCTCTCGCTAAATTTTAAATAATATTTATGACTATTTTAAAGCCATAAATATTATTTATTAGAAAAGTTAATTCCGTAAATTTTGGATATGTTTCATATACCAACATTATTCTTTCAAGATTTGGTCAAATATAATATTACAAAAATTTTTTTTTCTTATATTAGGTACTTTTTGTTTGGACTTGAACGAGTCGATAGCTTTGAAAATTCAACAATAATTATAATAACACGTGAAATTTTGATTGGAGTCTTTTTTTCTGTAATCGATGCCACTTTTTTACTATTTTTTCGGCATATTTTTATCTACTCTGTAGAAAAAGTTGATTCTGCACAATAATTAGAGTGACTAATCTATACAAAAATTATTATCATAATTGATCAAGTCTTTTCTAAATCAAAGTCGACTCAATTTCGTATATAAATATTTTTCAATGATAATGACCTATAAGAATTATGCTAGAACTGGTTATTTAAAAAAACCAAAAATTAATCCACCAGTTGCTTACATATTATCTGCATTTGAGGTAAAAATGATATTTAATTTAACCTTGAGATTTCAGAAACGAAATTTTGTTAATTATTGAAATTCCACATGACACAAATCCGTACAAATGCATGAGAGCACGGTATTTTCAAATATAATATTGTATTTTCAGCTAACATTAATTGTTGAGGAAAAAAATTTGTTGCGTGGCATTTAACACGACAAAAAAGATTTTAAAAAATGATACGAAAACGATGCAAAAGATGCCGTTCCTTTTAAGTTTCACATTGACCGAACGAAAATTTGGAAAGAGTTAATTTGGCTGATGAATAAAAGCTTGTGTTGATTTAGGAAGCGTACAGGAAATGGATGTGCAGCTCCCAGGTGCCTTACTTTGCTCACGGGGAACCACTGAATTTGGGGAAAAAATTGGAAAACGGGTCCTGGACGAGACTGCAGCCATGTCGAAGCTTCTGCCAAGCCGTGGAGCAGCGATGCCCTTACTTGCTTCCAGGCGATCGAGCTCCTGCTTATCCTACGCAATACGCGGGCGAACCCACTTTTCTTTGCCGAGGTACGTTTATACATTACATTTTTCAAAACAAACCAAAAATCATCAAAAATCACCACGTTTTTATACCACTAGAATTTCGAGCTCAAGATTGATTTTATAATCGACATCTTACATAAACGTACATGATACGTATAATTTGTTCCAGGCTTCCCAGCTGCACGAAATTTCGTTAGCCCATTTGGACGCCAATTGAGGGATTTGTCCTATGAAAAATAATCACACAGTTTCCCCACATGGTAAACCACATGTCGTGAAACCAGGCGTTAAGCCTACCTGGTGATATCATATATTACCAGCCCACATGGTATTCACATGGTACTCACATGGTTTTCCATGTGGTTTACCATGCGTGGAAACAATGTGGATATTTTTCATAGGGTGATGGGGAAGCAAATCAAGTGACTGATTTGGCATGACGAAAGTTTTGTCACTTGATTTGGTCATCCGTTTGGTAAACCATTTGGCATGCCTGTTTTTTCAGACCATATGCTTTCCCGTCAAATCCCTCAATTGGTTTGCCAAATGTGTTGACCAAATGTCATTGCCATTTGTTTTTTTGCAGCTGGGTTACTGTCAATATATTATGCCGGAGTTTGGCAATTTTCCGAAAAAAAAACCTTCAAAAATCGTTTCAATGTACATTTTCACATTGGAAAATTAAGAAACGAGCAGACGTGCACGTATAAAAAGTAGCAAGCCGACAAACCCATCTCCCCGTCACTCTTGAACACGAAAGACGTGTCTTATCGACGTCTAACTTGTGATTTTTTTTCTCCAATGTACCTAAATGACAAAGAACTACTTGTACCAAAAGTAAAATTGCCTTAGCAACCGCAGCGTTCTTATATTGTTGTTTTCGGGATGAAAAAATTAGAATACGTTTCTTTGCAAATTACCAATAAAACCTATTGTCGATTGACATGACAATTATTGTTGCTAAAATTTCGACTTGAGACTTAATCATGCTTTTTTGAATCAAATCATCACCTAATTGTTTCATAATTCATTACCCATTCATTAATTGATCATATTGATCATTTCACTCATCAATTCACCACCAAATAATTGAAGCTGAGAATTTTTTTCGTAGTATCAAATCAATTGCCAAACAATATACGGAATGAATTTTTCACATATGGTCCGTATACAATAATAAATGCAACTTGAGAATAACTGAGTTTGGAAATGTATAATTTGTGCTGGTAAAAATTGTTCAAGTTATACTTGAATTATTATTATATTACGCTACAATTCATATATTTTTATACTATTTGTATGATTCTTCAATTTTCGCAGTATTGAATAATGCATCATTTGTCTTTTTCAGTATGATAATTGAGGGAAAACACGTAAAATAGTAGGAACAAAGAATGCCTCAATTACTGAGCTCTGATTGGTCGACTTGATACGTTAAAAACTCGATTCATTTTCATTTCAAGTTTAAAAAAGAAATGACCTAGAAACTTTCGTCTTCGATTTTCACATTAATGATCATCATATAACAATATAAATCATAAACAACAACTTTTCTATTCGCACTCTTGTGTACTCGAGTGGGCAAATAAACACTTGCTATAAACAAATTTTATTCCAATTTTCGTGACGTAAAAATATTTTGTTTGGTGTACATCGTCAAATTGTCAGCAATTACGTAATTCATACTAACTATTGCATAATGCATATGTGATACTAAATAGTTAATAATATAAATGTTATACTTCAATACTCTCTTAACGGGACACAATTGCAAGCAATAGAAGAAATAAAAGATTTGGGAGTCATTATTGGCATGATAAAAAGACAAACTCTAAATTTTAAGACTCCAAAAACGATTCTTATGTTATACAATTCTCAAGTTAAGCCCAAGTTGATGTACTGCTCGCAGGTTTGGTCTCCGTATATGATCTCTCTAAACTGAAAATCGAAAGGATGCAACATAATTTTTTTGTTTATTTAGCATTCAAGTATCGAATAAATAATCCATCTATTAATAATGATTATGATTATGTAGGAGTGGCAAGTAGGGCTATGATACCCACCTTAGAATTTTCCAGATTAGTTAAGTAACAATATTTTTATATAAACTACTAAACAAACAAATACGATGTGAAGAGCTTCCAACATTGTTCATAGAACCGATAAGAAATAACAATACAAGAGTGTAAGTCATGTTTCAAAGTCATCATTATAGAACTAATTATGCGTAAAACTCCAGTATTGCTAGGCTTGTGAGATTAGGAAATTGATACTTAAATAATAATGTTGGTTCATGTAAAGAATATTACAAAAGCAAAATGCTTATTCATTATAATGCGTTTTTCTCAATTTCAATACTGGTTATTCAGTCTAAGGTGCGCATGTGCAAGAGAACATGCATGCGCGCCCTCTGTTTTTTAGATGTCAATTACCGTTGGCACAAGTATCAGTTCTTTTACAACTTCCATTCGATATAAACAAGAGTTAATATCGTTCCACTGGGCAAAAAGGAAAGCTTGATCGATTAATTTTAATTTCCACGTGAAAACCTTTGGCTTCGAGTGACCAATCTCAATGTTTATACAAAAGCAAAAGTTTTAGAATGCAAGTAAAAGAAAATAATTAAGATTCATGAATATTATGAATATTGTGAATGATTGGGAACCCGAGAATTCTAGCGGTTAAATGTTTGCGATGTATGAAATTGTATTTAGAATTAAATACACAAATATTAGTAATGAAAATGTATTGAAAACCGCGATTAAAAGATTTATTAAAAGATTCAAAAGTGTCGATTGGAATAATAGCAAGAATAATGAATAATCGAATAGATAGAAAATTGATCAAGACGTTTGTATTGATGAAATTGATGAAATGGTTCAACTGTTTCAGTCGAATGAGGTTTGAAGAAACACCAATCATCATTAAAATGCGATGAAAAGGCGATGAAAAGGCGATGAAAAGGCGATGAAAAGGCGATGAAAAGGCGATGAAAAGGCGATGAAAAGGCGATGAAAAGGGGATGAAAAATCGGGAACCAGCAGAGAAAAAGTCGAGATCGCCGAATCCGATGGAGAGGTCAGAGGAATATCAACCTTTTCCGGTTTTCCCATTAACAAATCGAACCGTTAGATACGATAGATACGATAGATAGCCTTGGACAGCCTTGGAGCATCACACGTCGTCTCATCTGGCCACATCTGGTCTCATCACTTGCCAACGATTAGGCTAGTTATCGTGCTGACGAAAAACGCGCCAAACCTGAGAATATCGTCTATTTCTCATTCGCAATTTCGTCGCCATTTACAATATTTTACAATATTTAAATAGCTGAATGAAGAAAAACAACAACACACAAACAGAAAAAACACTTTTTAAAATCAACAAAATAATTAAAATCAATTTTTTCCTTTTACAAACACGACCAACCAGAATGTTTTCACGTAAATTACATAAATAATTCTATATGATTCTCGATAAATTTACGCAAGTTTGATTGTTAGTAATTTATTAATTTATCGTATACATGGAACAAATATTTTTTTATTCAGCTATTCATTTTTATTGTTCACGAGCGAAATAAATAAACATAGAAATTCTATAACGACGCGGAATTTCCTGAATCTCCAGATACGGTTATTTACACGCATTCGGAATGTTGAAATTGGTTAGAAAAAAGTTGAAATTTCTGTCACGAGTCTCATGATTAATGTAATTAATGTAAAAAGGTTCAAAAGGGAAAAAATGTACAAGTCTCGAGCCAATCGCACGATTTGGGTTTGCCTGACGGCGCCAATTAATGATATATTGTTTACAAAATTGTTCAACTATGCATGATTTAGGAATTTAGGAATATTGCATTGCGATTTTGATAATAAGAAAAGCAATGAGAGGTTTAATATCAAATGAATTTTGGTGTTGCGACTGTATAATAATAATGCTTTCTTCTTTCTGACATGATTTTAGAAGCGAGTATTTTTGAAAATAATGATTCTTTTTGCTATTGGAGAGAATTGCAGGAAAGGCTTAATTTCTTTAAATGAAGGAAAATGTGGTATACGATAAAAGAAATGGTCTAATATTTTTTACTCTGTAAACGAGCAGTACTTGAATAATGGAGGTGGTCACGGATTTTGGAGAGGTCATTTTCATCATTTTCACCATTTTCACGAATTTATCGGGTTTTTCCAGTTGAGTTTGAGACTTTTTCTTAAAAAAACGTGTCTTTGGTTGTTTCTAATTTTGAATTGAAGCTTATGTAAAATAACGGATACAATGGTCGAGCACTTCATTTCCATTCATTGGCCACTAAAGTTGAATATGCACAGAATATGAGAAACAAGTGGAAATGAGAATCAATGGATTATAATAATTTATAATTGATCCATTGAAAAGAAATTGAATACATTTCAGTGTCACTCAACTATTTACCATTGTAAATGTCGTCTGATTAAGTGACAAATCACTATATCCGATCCTTTTTTTTTCTTATGCATTCTCGAATTGACATTTGTTATTTGCGAAATTTTATTCATAAGTGTCATAAAAGAATTGATGAAAAATTTTCATCATTTTTAATCGAAAATTTCGATAAATTTACATCCCTGAGTTTCGTATTTCACGATTACGAAATAACTAAACCCGAATTATTAGTTGTTGAAAAATCCCCAAATGTCATCAACTTTCATACTGCATAATTTCAACAACTAGGAAAACTCAATTTTTCTAATAATAGCAAGGCACAATTTAAAAAACTAAAAAATTGTGTAATTTTGTGTACTGAAAATCTGGATTTCCAAAAATATCGTATGAAATTAAGAACCCTTATCTATTTATCAAGCATAACGAAAAATCGCGAGTAATAAACAATAAAAATTCTACATTTAATCGACACATTGTATATATTTTCAGATTTTTTCAATTGCAAAATTATTCAACTCCACTTCATTTCCATTTTCACCCATAAATCACGAATTTTTACAGACGCTGACATAGTGTGATGAAAAAATATACATACTGCAAAAAGTTGAAAGTCCTCTGAATTAAAAAACTTGAATCCCAATTAATTATAATTTACATGGGCTTGTTGATGTTTTCTTTCGAAAATGATACAAAAAATTGGTTTCGGCATGGTTTTGTCAAAAACGTAAATTTCCTTGATACGCGATTCAACGATAATTAATTCACGCTCAAATATCGTAAATTCGATGTTCCAACGTTAGAAAATGTCTCAAAACTCGGTGAGATTGCCCATCGACTTGCCAGATTTTGGGACCACCTACTTTCATTAGCGTAATAGAAAAAAAAATTGTCAAGACGCACTAAGACACGAAGAAAGGCGCTAGCTAGTAGAAGAAAAAAAGTC
>JABFQI010000285.1:0-12578 GCA_022816925.1 Trichacis sp. ZL-2020 | reverse complement strand
AGGACACGATCATTTTCTCCATTTTTCCGGTCACTTTCCCTGTCGAGCCACGATTTGGGAAGTCATCGACATTTTTGGTCTCTTTATATCGCTGCACCCACTTTCCAACGAATGACGATGACTTTCCCATATACTTTGCAGCTTTATTGTAAGACATTTTGGGACCTTTTGGGTGAGAACAGAGGAACACAGCCTCGAAGCGCGCAGCGTATACGGAACTCATTTTTTTTAACGTGGTAACAAGATGGAAATTGGGAGCCAACTGACTTTTTGATACAAAAGCATGAAAGAGGGAGCCCTCCTCAACATTTGGACACAAAAATTCAGTCGATAAACCTTACCGACTGCGAGTAAAGCCAACCACGCTCTTACTTGACAGACTGTATATATATTCTAAACTGTAATCGCGTGACCATCAAGCAGGCCGTTTGAAAATCATTCGAATTTCTTTCCAAGGTGAGGCCTTATAATTCCAATTCATCAAGTTGAAAATATTATGTTTTTTAAAATCTTAACATTTAGTGCGTTATCGAAAATAAAGTTCACGATAAGAACTGCACTTCGACGTGCCATCGCGTGATTGTTGGCAGCCAATGGGACATAAACAAGTCTCGCATCTCTCCTCCTTCGAACGCTGCTGGTTTCTCTAGAACTTGCGTACTGACAACAGTTATAGAAAATGTTTTTATAACGAATTTCATTAGTTGAGAATAATAAGTAAATATAGCAATCAAAGGGAAATGTAGCAATACTTGGAATAATTTTTTTTTTTTTTTCATTATTGCGACTATGTTCTCAATGAATAGGAATAGAAAATATTCAACTGTAACTTTAATAATGTTCTAGAGTCTCGACAGAAGGAATTTAGCGAAAATGTATTTCAACGATATGAAAAACTTATTACGTGATTTTGAAGCGTGATATGGTTGACTTGAAATTAATTACTAAATCTAAAAATTCTTGAAAAGAATATATCAACAATAGTATATACCTTAATTAATTTGGAAAAATTGTTTTTAACGAATCTGAGATTTGTAACGCGAGCCGAAAGCGAGCGTTGCAATCAGATGAGTTAAAAAAATTCTTCTGCATTAGTCAAGGACGATTTTTTGTTCAACAACGGGGAGAAATGCGAGTTGAATGTAACTTAAGAGTGTGGAAATGAAGCTTTTTTTCCACGACGTTGAACAAATGTACTTTTTACGAAGGTTTGATATTTTGCGCTATTTTCAATATTGAAATTTTTGTAACTCAAAACTGGTTTTTGATTTCGACCATTTATGTTGTTCGTTTATAAGTTGGCTACAATTCATGCCTGTATGAATTGTAGAAAATTGCATTCAATTATCAAAACTGGTTCGTTGGCGAAGAAATGCATTAGTTCATAATTTTTTTCAATATACCTATAAAAAAATGCATTTTTTCAAAAACGACAGAATTTTATAAAAATCGGTTGAAACGGATAGTAGTAAATTTAGTAACAAACCAAATGAATGGTTGAAATTTGTAATTGATTTGAAACTACAAGTATTTTAATACTGAAGACGGTGGCAAATTTTGAACAATTTCAACAAGTATATTCGTCGACCCTTATAACCGCAATTCTCATAAGAATTAGAAAAATCCTAATTAAAATTTGAAAATTCTTAGAAGATTTTTTATTCTTATGAGGTCATCCCCATAAAAAACTTATACGAATTTTACCCCTTATAAGGTGGATTTTAACATCTTATAGGAAGTGGCCATTTTGTAAAGAACACCTCATAACAATAGTTTTCTTATAAAAAATGAAAAATTTTCAAAAAGTGCGAAAAATTCTGGAATCCATTCTCACCCAAATATTTATTAAACTGTGAGTAATGAACCATAAATTTTTTTTGATAGATGATACTTATAAGAATTTGATTAGGTGTACCTCATAAATTTTTTTTTATAAGGATTTTATGAGGTGAGTCGTTACAAGGATCGAAATATTTTTGTCAAACATCCGCTGACTTGAGAAGTAATTTCAAGTGAATTAAATAAAACTTTAAAATTACGTAAGGAGTTTTTCATATTGCTGAAATGAATTTTTAAAAAATTTTCCCCATACAGACTTGAGGATATCCTCAATGAAAAATATCAGAACGGGGGTAAAAAACTTGTTAAAGGTTAATTAATTCAATGGAAAAAAATCAATCAATCGAATTTATGTATTCACTGGAAGAAATTCATTCACATTTAGTTCAATTATAGACAGGTTTTTTCACTTACGGTAATCGAGTATTGTATGTACTTAACAAGATAGATATCTAACATAATTCTGTCAACGTAACTAATATGTAATAATATTATTTTAGCAGATTTAATAAGAACATATAATTGTTTTTCAATGAAAAAATATCAGAAAATTCGGAGCGCTGCAACCTCGGATAGATACTTAAAAAAAAAACACCGTGACTCATGTAAACCGAATACTCTCAATCAGTTCCTTATCCTATAACAATGATGTCATCCGAATATTTTTCACGAAATTTTAATATTTTAAAAATTGGTGAGTTTTATTCGCAAATACCAGCGAATTGAAAGTGACAATGGATGCGTAAGAAAAAAAGGTGACTGTGCTTAGATCCGAGCCCTGGACCGCTTGAAAACATGTCGAGTAGTGTTCCATCTAAGTTACACTGGGCAGTTGGAAGAGCACTCGGCATAGTTCACAGAGATTCTGGGTTCGGATCCAGCACAAAGTTGCTTTTTTTCTTTCACATCGATCGTCACTTTCATTCATATCCATTGAAATAATGTTCGTAATTTTACGTTTGGGAAATATTTTTGATATCGCTTTTTTTTCTTATATGAACATGCTGACAAATATTCTCTAAGTTCTTCTACACGATTCGGTTTAATTTCTATCTCAAATCTCCTAGCTTTGGTTCCCGTTTTGACGATATGAATACTCGTATTAAAAACAATGATTGACCCAAAATTGAAAGTAAAAAATAGATTTAGTATCAAATAGGATTACACAAGTGTGATTTAACACAAAAGAATGTTTTTAGAAACGTAAAATTAAAAAAAATGCAGGTAGTACAATGGATACTGGTAAATCTAAGACAAAAAACGCAAGTGTATAATAAAAAAGGACTTTCATGATTTGAAATCAAAGTTCCTAACAATTATAAATACTTCAGAATCATAGGCAAGTCGAGAAGTTTTCTATTCGTAATAGAAAGTAAGCAAAGTTGAAAAATTCGCATCCTAGCTACAGGAATAATGCTAAATTAATTTCTGAATATTTCTGCAAAATAATTTCACTGTAAAAGTTGTGACATCGACAATAAAAAGTTCCATTTTTCTACTATGCGAAAGACCAGACGTCCAAAACTGTGAGAAATCCAGTGTTAGATAGGAAATATTGACAGAAATATTGATATTGTCCCGTTCTCAGCTGGTAAAGATTGCAAGTTCTCTCGTAAAAATTCCAATCCTTAACTGGAGATTGTACCATTTGAGCGTTCTGTCCTTCAAGTACTGTTCAAAAAGGACTATTTACAGTAAATTTTTTTTCAGTGAGTGTTAACGAATTTCTACATTATTTATAATCATGAAGTATCATATAAAGAGATTACTACGTAAAAGTACATTGTTGTTTGTATAATAATCAACTTTCTAGTGACTAAATTTTAATTTAATTTTTGAATCATTGATTTATTATAATAATTTACTATATTATATTATAGCTTGAATTTTATTATGAGCACCTAATGAAATTTTATTCCTCCGTTGTATTCTCATCATGAATGATACGTTTCAAAAACAATACATTACGTCAAAAGTTCTTTTGACCAAGACTTTTGTCTTTTCATCGATTTCTTTCATTTCCGATTTCGATAGCCAATAGGAAATCAATAGGCAGGTATTTTTTCATTTCTTTTTATCTCGAAAATTGACGCATATACAACATTTTGAAAAGTACTAAATGATTACGTATTCTCTAAGGTGGACGTCATGAGCCTGCTCATTATATATATATATATATATACATGGAAAATTAAAATCTAGCGGGCGTGACTTTTGCAATTATTTTTTTTCGAGTTAATTAAAACATACGTATCAATTATTTTTCCTTATACTACAATATTCAATAAGTAAAAAGTGATTTTTATTTTTCGTGGAAAGACCGAATCTTCATTTCATAACATTATTGACGCGTGTACTTTTTTGAAAAAATGACGACTCTTGCTGTAGCATGGATTCCCTTTTTTTGAGTTTCTTGAATTGTATTAAGTGGTTAATCAAAAAACAGTAATTTTTTTATTCAATACATAACATTAATGTGTTATTGTCTTTTCTGATATTTCAAATTTCCGAAATTGTTTTAAAAAAAATATTTTCATCGATGCAACTTTATATATCCATATTATACAATAAACTTTGAAATTAAACGACTCTCTCGGTTAGTCACGGCGAAAAAACGTTATTTTTCAAATAATAAATTTCTCGGAGTAGACGAAAGAATTTACGCAAATTCGATTACTTACAGTTTTTATATATTAACTTAGTATACTTAGTAAAAATTTTTCAATAATGAAAATAATTACTTTGATCTATACTTCCAATCGAAATATTTTAGAATCCCTATCGACAAGCTTTTTGTGTTTCTCAGTATTGTGAATCAATTTTTGACAGCAGTTATCTGCAAAAAAGTTCATAATTTATGGTAAAACCGTTAATGATTTCAGCTTGATTTCAAACATTCGAAGACAGCATATTTCAGAAAACTCAATGGATATTGTTCAAAAGTAACATATCGCATTAATCTTCGAGAATTAATCGTTTCGTTTGTCTTGGAGACAGTCAATGTATTCGTCAAAAATGATAAAATTTCAGACGATGAAATCCATTCTACCGCAAGAATTGTAATTTTATTCTCCAATATAAATTATTTCATGAACCTATGTAATAACATTTGGAATAATACTTAGACCAATCAGGTATTTGCACGAAGAATGAAAATCAAATTTTCTTATTGCATACTGTAGTATAAAGAAAAATAATCGATACGGATTTTTTTATTTGCCTAAAAAAGAATAGTTGTAAAAGTTAAGCGAGATTTTAATTTTGCATATATATGTACACTGAGCAGGATTATGATTTCACAACTTAGAGAATACCTCACAATTTAGTACTTTCCAAAACGTTGTATCTTCGTCAATTTTCGAGATAAAGAGAAATAAAAAAATACTTGTCTATTAATTTTCGATTGGAAATCGAGATCGGAAATAAAAAAAATTGATGAAAAGACCCAAACAACTTTTATGGTATTTATTGTCCTTGAAACGTGTCATTAATGATAAGTATAATAGTATCTGTTCGAAAAAATAAAATTTTTTTAGGCTGCTGATGAAATATATTTTAGGACTTGCTTTTAATATAATTACGAAAAATATATAATATCGACATCGCTAAGTGATTTTTTCCTTACATTGAACTTCCAAACAATCTACGATAAATATTATTGAATGGGGTTTTTACGTTTTTGAAATAACAGTGGAAGTAAACAAATGAGTTAAATATTTATATCGGCCAAAATTGTTTTTGAACTGTCAATTATTATTTCCTTACCTAAAAAATCAATTTTGATAAAAAGAAAAAAAAAATTTTTTCCGTCATTCAGACATTTTTATCGGAATTTTACGGCCCCTCATGACGTAAAATATCGTATCTAACTTAACCAAACGTAAATGTAGGAACTTGCGGTTATTGTCTTCGGCTTCGCCTTGGACAATAAACCTCGCAAGCGTCGCAAATTGAGTTTGTTTTCGTTGAATGATGTACTATTAATCGTACGAAATTTATAAGGACAAATTTACCTAGAGAATAATAAAATTTAAGCCACAGTAATTATTTATTTCCCAAAAAGCAATGTATCCCATTGCGGTAATCTCTTTATACGATACTTTCTAGCATAAATATTAAGGCAATTAATCAACGCAGGAATTTTCAGTAGTGGAATACGTATAATTACTATAGCTATTATGAAAATTTTGTAAATTTGCATATTTTCTCTTACAAATAGAAAACTTGTCGACTTTTCTATGATTCACATGGGTTTCAAATTGTTAGAAACCACGATGTCAAAGTATGAGAGTCCAAGTATGATATTCTTGGAGTTTTTTTGTCTCAGAGTTGCCAGTATTCATCATATCTTCTGAATACAGGAGATATGAATACCTTTCACGATTCTACAAACAGTCTTTTGTATTATAATATACTTGTGGAAAAGTTCGAAAAAATTATTAATAATGTTACATGTGGTAGGTATTGATGATGCGAAATGTCACATAACTATTTTTAATACAGATTTTGAGTAAGCTTTTTATTATCTGATATAAATATTTGGGAAAAATTTTGGCCGTGCTGTTTTAGCCTATAATGTAGCATGTGTTATTTGGAGCTGCCGCCGAATTCGTTCCACAGTACCTGAATGATTGAGAACTAGCTTGATGGTTCTTCAATCATATTCAATAATTATCTAGATTGCTCTTTCCAGAACAAAAAATAATAAAATCAAAGTTCGCCATTCCATTATTGAATGTAGAAAAAATGTAATACGAGAAAATTTTACGTTACACGATCAAGAACCAACACAAAACATATAACATCGAATTTCGTAGATTTTTCATATAATTTTCAGATTCAAGATTTCTGATAAACTTTTGATGTATTTTTTAAATCGATTTGTCATGTAAGTCAAACAACGAAAATTATTTTCGCCAAATACTTCGAGTGGTATAACGTTATATGTGCCGACTATCTACAAAATTCGAAATGTTATGAAATATCGAATTTCAATGTTTCGAAACCCTTTCAGGAATACGTTCAGGGGGTCTTATACTTTATGTTCCATGCATTCAATATCCATAATTTTTTTTAAACGCTGTTTTTGTCGCACAGTGATATGATCAGATGAGAAGCAGCCTACTGAATTGTTCAAAGACACTTGCGATAATCCAAACGCTAGCGCAGAGTTCAATGTTAAGCATTATTTATCTTCATTTAATTTGCAAAAACATAAAAATTTATTCATTGCCTTCTATTATCCAATTAAAAGTTTCCAGATTCATTTGCGTCCACATGATACATGCTTCCCGGGAAGCTTTGTGTAAACTCCCAGGAGGCTCCCGTAAGTCTCGAAACGTCCCAAAATTCTTTCTATACATGAAAATCACAGCCTATACCTTCCGCTTTTTGACAAGTTCATGATCTCCGTAGGTTATTGCATCCAGCCACTCAATTACTGATACTTGCAGGAGGTCGTGGAAGGCTCCGGTCAAAGTATCCCAGGAGAATCGCATAAATTTTTGCATCATTCTAAGAAAATAATATTTTTGCAAAAGTATGCGAGAATGTATCATCCTGCATTTTCGCAGAATGCAAAAATTTTCGCGACCCTTTTGGGATCGTTCTGATTGGAGCCTTCAAAGAGCCTTCCACAGCCTCTTAAAAGTATCATCAATTATCCTACAGGACTTTGTAACTTTAGACCATTTGGATGCTACCATAAGCTTCCTGACTTGCAATTATTTAACCAAATATGATTTATATGACTAGATATTACACAGTTTCATAAGATTTTCGGGATAGGAAATTTTTTCCATGAATGGGCAGTTTAGGTTACTAAGAGACAATCCTCAAAGGGGTTTTGTAAATGGTACTCTTTAACGGCACCTCATTTTGAACGTAACCCGTGGATTAAATCCACGGATTAAATCCACTATCTAAAGGCACCACACCGTGAACGTAACTCGTGGATTTATCCCGTTTATTTAAAAGAAATTTCAAATACACAGGTGCAATTCTTATTTTTACCGAATAGACAATTCCAAAGCGAGTATATAATCCATAAAGATAAACATTTCACAAGTGGATGTCAGTCTTTTCTCAAGTCTACAGACTTATATCTATGGGTTACATTTGATTTTATATCCTTGGAAATGAACATTCAATCTGAAAATTAAAACAATTTCGTGCAATCCACAGATTTCCATTCTTGTGTCAGTTGGTCTCGTTTTCACCAAAAATGAACATTTCTCCCATGGATTAAAACATTTCTTTAATCTGCAGACTTGAATCCACGGATAAGTTGGTCTTATATTTTCAAAAAATAAACATTTCACCGGTGGACTTGAGTTTTTTTTCCAATGAACGGGTTAAGTTAACGGTGTGATGCCGTTTGATAGTATCTTTGAAAATTGTTAACGCATTTTCGATTAATTAATTTAATAATCTCAAAATAAAAATATATAGTTTTCAACGGGTTTCTGAAAATTAAAACTCCTTTCGGGATTTTCGATTATGAGAAATTCATAAATGGAAGCATTTTCGACAAAAAAAAACCAAATTTGTGTGGGTATATTTATATATACATCATATCAATATTTTATTTTCAAATTTGTATTGTTTTTACCATATTATTTAAAACAGTGTCGTTTGATACTTATTTGATGGTGTATTTTTTATCTTTCCAGTAAGTTTTCACAAAATACCAACTTCCTGACAGAAATTTCATAAGAATCAAAAAGGCTCCTTATTTGTGGCCCAGAGTTTCCTTACGTCTCTATTGCGAGAATTTCACGAATTTGCATACGTTTTATTGGAACGAGATGAAAATTTTGTGGGAAGCTCGTGGGAGGCTTGGGAAAATTTATAATATTTAATTTTTTCACTCAAATGGCATGTATTTTAAAATCTTTTTCGATTCAACGCAACCAATTTCGACGTCAAATAAAATTAGAGTTTGAAATTCCCATGAGCGTCCCAACAACTTCCTGCGAGTTTTCCATCAAGTTTCCTCGAGTTTACCACAAGATTTTCACGAAATTTCTGTTTAGTTTGCATGAAATTTTGGCGAAAAAAATGATTGAGATGCAGTTTCCGTAAGTGAGACCTAAAAAGTTGTTTAAATTTAATACGACCAATTATGACGTCGAAAGCATTAAAAGTGAGAAATTCTGCATAGCTTCCCACCACATTCTTACGAGTTTCCTGGCAAGTATTCCCGACTTTACTACAAGATTTACATGAAATTTCGATTTAGCTCATTCGAAGTTAACAAGAAAAAATTTTTTTGAAGCAGTTTCCGCAAGCGGGACATTAGGAAAATCAGGGGAATGAATTAGAGGTCTCGTGAGCTTTCTGTGAGACTCCCGCGTAACTGTATGGAACCGAAATGGAAATTTTGTGGAAATTTTGTTCTTTGTGGGATTACTTTACATAATATCGTATTATAAGTGTTGAATAATATTTTCTCTTTTCTTTTTGCTCGAAATTTTAAGCTTAGTGTGAATACTAAAGCATGGAATACGACTTGGAACGTGAAGTGCAAATGATAACAATTGATAAAGGGTGTAAAAAGTGCGAAATTTTTCGTTGTAAAGAATCGAAATTCATCGCTGACTCAAGACGTGGCTAATGGGAAAAAATTAAAGAGTAAGTTGAAAATGACAATAAATTTAATACGAAAAAAATTATAAAATGAAAAATGGTCAGTCGAGAGTAATTTATTTTTTATTCACTTATCTTTAGCTGCTCAAAGAATAGTAGATTACGCTGCTAGGGCCTCGAAGAGTCTTTTATGACGAGGCTTTTTCGCCATATTCGAGTCGATGGCGAGAATAAGGCGCAAAAGCCGAGGTATAAAATACTCGAGGCCCGTAGCGCGTTTACTATTTTTTAAAAAGAAGGACGACGAGTGGCGGCTCGCTAAAGCGAGAATACGAGTTGCTCTTTTTAAATCGATGGGGAACCTCGACGGATTACGGATACAGGGAGCGATGGATTATGTTTATGACGGGCAATGAATGCGCTGCCGCAAACAACAAACCAAAAGTTTTGAGAATTTATGAATGACTGATACTTCGAACTAGTAGGGAATGAGAAAAAAATTTTCTCCGAAAAACTCTTCGAACTCCTAGAACATTCCACTTTATGATCCCAATGTTATTCAAATGGGAGATTCCGGCATCATCTTTTTACCGTTCAAAAAGAGCTCTTCGAGTTCACGCTTAAGAAGCATCGAGGTGCCTCTCGACGTCCTTCTTTTAAAAAATAAATCATCATGGTGGTTTAACGGAGCAATGAAAGATTGAAAAAGTGATCACTTGTTCGATGAAAACTGTTTCATGTGCCTGAAGATTTTACATCGATCTTCCAATTTTATAATTACTCTTACCATTATCTTGAGTTGTTTTACTTATAAGTTCAATAAGGTTATAGTAAAATAAAAATGTGAATTATTATATGCAATTGAAAGGATTTATTTAATACTCGAAAAGTACTTTAAATCGACAATATTCGATGGAATAGTACATTTCATGATGAGTGCGAATGGGCTTTTTCGATGAAACCTATTCGCACAGATCGCGAACAACATTTTTTGTAACGAGAGCCTCAAAGTGGCGACGAAGTCATGATTTTGAGGTTAGAGTGATGAAAATTATTTTACCTCATGTATTATAATCTGTCCACATTTTTTGTTTCCTTTAATGATTTTAAACACTTCGGATTCAGTAATATGTATTATGAAAAATTAACTATTCGTAACTTTCGAAATCAATTGCTCGCGATTACAGATCTATATTTAGACAATTTTGAACATTCCAGTGCGTCTTTTTCTTATCCAGCAGTGCACAGTAGCCAATTTTCCGAAAAACTGGTAAAAATTCTGTTTTTCTATGGATTTATTAGTTTCGAAGAGAAATTGCGTGTGTTTTTAATTGAAATTCCACATCATCATATTATAACAGTCCTAATAAAATTAGCTGATTCACAAACGCTTAAACAAGAGAGCTGGCTTTCATTTGAAAGAATGTTTAGACAAGGAATTTCCATTAAAAATGATTAGAAAGTTAACTTGAATAAATAGCAATTATTGTACAATATTCTCATATGCATCTCTAGGGTAGATTTGCATTTGATCTTATATTACATATTTTTTCGAAGCTTTGGTTTCTTAAGTTTCATAATCCAAATAAATATGAATTAAAGATTAATGAAGTTCAAAAAAAGTTATTACACTACGGATAATAAATTCTTCACCAGAAATTTATACACCAAATCTGCAAACTATAATTAAGTATACTTTGTTGACTATATACAGGTAAATATATAGTTATATAGTCAACTATAGATTACAAAATATAGTTTGATAGTTACAAACTATACAAATTATACTCAACTTGACTATACTTAACTATACTTAACTATACTATCAACGGGCACTGCGGAACGCGTTGGACTCGATTCAGTCGATAATGAATTATCCATATCCAGTCCCGTTTTCACTGCAATCATTAGGATTCGATGAAGCCGTGGTTAAATCAAACTGTCAATAAATCGACGTTGTCAACTTTTGATCGGCAATCAAAAAAAAGAACAATTTCGAATGACTTGACAGTTTCATCGAAACCGCGATAAAATACAACCAAAAAGCCGAACGAAGAATAGAAAAAGAGGCCCAGGCGATGAGCATAAGTAGGCAAAGGTTGAAACTTACTTTTAAGAAATCCATATCGTCTTTATGTTGTCGGAGATTTCCGTCGTTATTTTTGCATGCGCTCACACACAAAATCAGGCACATTGCATAAACAATCGTGGCAATAATGGCCCAGAAATCTGCAGCGCGCGAAAAATGTTCCAGCCGTTTAGGAAAATGTGAAACGCGAATGTTTGGCCCACGGTATCAAAAAACACTCACCTGCCAACATGCCGCCGTTAAAATAACGCCAAGCGTTTGAAATTCACGAAATGAACTCAAGTGGCATCGATACTTATTTTAACAAACTTGTTGATAGTAATGACACTAATAACGATCGAATCGGTTTTTCTATATTGAAGGATGAAATATGTCTGGAAAGTGAGTTATATCCTTTGCTTGTTTATGCTTATCGCCTGGGCCTCTTTTTCTATTCACCGAACGGCTTTTTGTGTGTACTTTATCGCGATTTCGATCAAACCGTCAAGTGATTTTGCTTCCCGATGCAAAATTAACAACTTCGATCTATTGACAGTTTGATTAAACCGCGACTTTATCGATGATTTAGGCGAAATCGGAATTGGATTTGTATGATTCTTTATCGAGCATTCGAGTTTGGCAGGCGTTGCAGCACGCGCTAGTTCGCCACGGGGCGCGCAAGTGTACCGGCCATGTGCTCTCGCGCGCCAAACATCGTCATTGGCGCACGGAAAAAATTTATATCTCGCTCATTTTTGAAAATTTGCAAAAATGGCAAAGAAATCCTTGAATCGAGATTTGAAAAGGAGCCTTTTTTTGTTACGGTGATTTTTGGTCACCTTGCATATCCCTGTAATCCATATATCCCGAGCTCACCATGTGTTCGGACTTTTGTGATTACAACAAGATTATTATTGAATGTTATTTAAAAATTGTAGCCTTTTGAGAATTTGAACATGAATAAGGTAAATGTACCACCGATGGGACGGTTCCGCCTTTGAGACAGTTCTGAAAATTTCCGCGTAAAATGCCGAGTGTAAACAAACAAAGCAATCAACTCTCACGAAAAAATTCTGGCAGAGTG